>JBBPOR010000230.1:0-29475 GCA_038091555.1 Leccinum sublutescens | reverse complement strand
GGGCCCGTCATCGACGTCGTTGTCGTTGTCGCCATGTGTTGTTGTCGTCATGGTGGGATGGTGGGGGCGGGGGCGGGGGCGGGACGGTCATCGTCATGTCGTTTTCATTTTCGTCTCGTGGTCGTTCGTCTCCGAGTCCTTGCCGTCCTCGTCGTGTCATCTTCGTTGTCCCCTCTGCCGCAGTGTCATTGAGTCGTCGTTATCGTCCTCTCTAAAGTTCTGCACGAGTGCAGGTTACCTGTGCGGGTCGCAGGTACGGGTGCAGGTTGGACTGCCGTTGAAACCCACGATACGCATCAAATACCGCCCGTCGTCGTTGTCGTCCCGCTGTGGCACATCGTCGCGGCATTTGTCGCGTCGTCATCGTTGTCGCTTTGTGGCACGGTGTCGTGCATCAAGAAAGACGACAATATATTGGACTTACTGGTAAGACAGGGGTTCCACTTTCCCGCGGTTTATGGGTGCGATATAAACCCCAAGCAAGGTGATTATGATGGCGGAAATGCGTACACTGAGGACGCTAGATCGTCATTGGGCGTGTATTACTCGCTGCATACATCATTGAAGTAGTCATTCCGGTTGGTGTTGGTGAAGGTCCTAGTACTTGGCGCGCGCTACGCGCGCGATAAGCAAAACACAACACAACAAAACATATCAGTGAAAGCGGCAATTTCCGGTAAGACAGGGGTTGCACTTTCTCACGAATTTCACACCCGAGAGAAACCTTGTCAAGCAAGGTGATGTAAGTAGGTCACGGTTGCAGCAGATGCCAGTGGCTTCATGACTTTGCCCAGATACACTATCATCGTCCTCTATATTGTTCGAATTAGACATTGAGCGGTAAACCCCTGGCCATCGTCGACGTCGATTCCATAATATAAGCGTTTCCTCACTAGCTACTGCCAGCGATCCAGGTTTCTGATCAAAGATAGTGGGAATCGACGACCTCTCTTGCTGGTGAGCGCCATGATATGTTGTACTTTCTGACAGCACCTGATGTGCTATAGCCATGTTGTATTCCATAAAGCGCAGGGCGCTCGACCAGCTTCCGATAGACATTCTGTATGGTATATTTGGCCACCTTGATGTCCCAGACATCATACGGATGCGCAGAGTACGTGGCCCCTTGTGCACCTCCAACATGGAGTATCGTGGACATAGCCTACTTTGCAGGTTTCTCGACATCTGAGCGCTCTCAGCCACTCTAGGCATGTATGGGATGATGTCTATCATAGAGCCGAATTCGTTCGCCCTCCTGGCCCCTTCCTAACTCAATCTACACACGAACTGGAAAATATCCTTGTCCTTGGCTTCCGCGTGGACAGAAACATCGGCCCTTATCGAGCTGATGTGCGCAAGACATGCCCTGAACACAAATTAGGAGTGATTTGGTATAAAGGCGAGGAACTCGGTGTCAGCCTGGTCTTTGGCCGCTTCCTGCTTGTTGCTTTCAAACGAAAAGTGCGCTGTTATGACTTGGATCACGGCATGTTCGATAGCGGTACCATCCTTTACAAACCAAGGGGTGCAACCTTGCAGTCATTCCATTGTGATTCTGCGATCGATATCGAGGGTCGACGATCTGCATGCATGGTTTTGAGCGAGGAAATGCAGACAGGCATTCCAAACCAATTGTCCACACGGATGTACGTCACGCTAGTGTTGACCACGTTGGGGCCTCCAACTTACAAGTGATCCCTAGTTCGATCTATTCACTGAAAGTGACAGAGCAATCAAAACTGATTCTGGATCTTCTTCAGCAATTCAATCACAACGGGTTTTCCATCGATGACATCAACCTTGGTCCTCGGGTGCTCGCTGTTCGAGGCAAAACAGCGGGTGGTTATCCTGTTCTTATCACCTGGGATGTGCACACACGCACGCCGTTGCTACCCTCGTCATCTATAATGCAGGAGTCGGCCAAGGTAGACCTCCATGTCCGCGTGTTCCATTCTGTCCACAGCTGAGATATACTTCATAGATTAGAGAATCAATGACCTCTGAGATCATCAGTTCCACATGCATATCAACATCGAAATACCTACTCCTAACTAGGTCATTTCGCACCGCAGCCTCCGGGTGCTATACTTTTATCCGGGCACTTGTTTTTCCCCACATCACCACTCATCCACATTTAATTCCCTCGACCCCTCTCAACGCCTCACACTGCGGCACTATACCCGGCATCGCCATACCTGAAAAAGCACTCCTCCACGACGCCATCGTCGAGGCGTTTACGCAAGACGTCCTGATCACTATCCGAGTGGACGCGTTTGAGCCCTCGAAACTTGATAACCCCTTGCCAAAGTACGGTGTGCTGCGCCTCGGCACCATGAACGCAAAATCGCACCATGGCGAGCTCGGTTCGATCACGTTCCGACTGCTCGGTTCCTTCCCGAGGTATGATGATATGGAAATTACCACCAGCCATCCCTCTTTCAATGGTACAGGACGGGCATTCTACATGGATGATTCTATCTCACACACGGTGGTAATGGTTGAGCACAACATACCTGGAGATAATGGTGGGGGTGGGGACGATGATGACCACGGGCTTTCTAAGGCAGAGATCAAAAAATACTCTTCCATGATGGGGTTCCGAACTACTGATCGCTGCCTCCTGGACTATGATCCCTATTCAGGACGATTATGCTTGCAACCGCATCCTGTGAAAAAGAATCGGGTGATCGAGATTTTCGACTTTCCCGATGTACGTGCACGTAGTAGGCCTGCCGAGGCACACAAGGGAGACCGAGACCCTTGAAAAATATTGGACACATGTAGGCGAGTATGTTGCAGCTTGTGGAAAGAAGAAAATGTAATTTTAGCAATGTATACTAGGCTATTACTAGGTGGTGTACTTCAAGTTGTCAATACGGAATCCATTCTAGCTGAGACACTTCCAGTCAAGTTTACTGTTCTCCAGGGCCCGTGTTCAAGATTTCAAGTCGTCAGTAATTTTTACCTCCTGGAGTCTATTGGAAGTTATGACCCCACAGAATCTGAGTGCAGCTTGCTATGTGCGACTCAGTGCGAGCCTGATTCAGGCTTGGATTTCCTTCAGCCTGGCGCTTTGAATCCTTTGATTACTAGTACTTAGCAGACGTCCATCCAAAACTGTTCGGTTGCCTCCTCCAACTGACAGTCAGCTTTTATTGAACCACCCAGGTGCTGCACGAGGTCAATTCAAAGAATTGACCGTAAAGAGCAGAAGGAATATGGGAAACGGAGGAAGTTCCCGGGGCCCCGGCCCGAAGTCTAATAACTTTTCGCTTCACCGAGTTCACCATTCCCACGCCTTTTATCCAGGACCTCCATATGCAACCAAGAGAGGCCGCACGCCTGGTACGCCCAGTCCGCGCGCTGCATTGTCCTCATATGGCTGACGAGGTTTGCAGCTGCAGTCCCGTAGTACGGTAGGCGCCGACTCATGGCCAAGTATGCTGCTGCATGCACAGTGACCGCACTAAAACCCCCGTTATTTGAGCGCACACAGACTTTGGGCATGGAATCCGGATATATATTTACCACTAGTAGTCTCGAAATTTCCCTCCCGCGTTTCTTTTCGACCCACTACTGTCCTGCCATCTGACCAATGGTCGCATCGGCCAACTTTCAAAGTTTCTCCGTCAAGATGATCTCACTCGCCTCAGCATTCATGGCATTTCTTGCAGTCGCGAGCACCGCTGGTGCGCGGATGATGCACGAGGACGAGTGGAGGGCGCATCAAGTAGAGGCTGCAAATCGATGGCAGCGCGTTCTTGGCCCCGCATCCTCGCACCCAGATCACGTCAAGCAAAGTGGGGTGCAAAACATCACGTTTACGAACCCCAAGGCTTCCGGTGAGAGAGTTTTCTAGCCAGTTGCCGTCCCATTGACCGTGATTCACGGCGGTGTCACAGAGTTTTGGGTGAACGGAAGCGCCCTTCCGTTGGTCGATTTCGACGTTGGACCCAGTTGGGCTGGTCTGCTACCCATTAGTAACAACTCAGACGAGTCACGCCAGGTATACTTATGTATTGTCTGCCTACCTCACAGGTTGTTAATATTTGGGCGTGTAGCTCTTCTTCTGGTTCTTCCCTCCCGGTCCGGAAGGGAGCCTCGATGACCTCATCTTTTGGTATGATGACCAGTCCGCTAAACAGGCATTCGGAACTAAATATATCTCTAATTCAGGACGAACGGCGGTCCTGGATGTTCT
This sequence comes from Leccinum sublutescens, assembly GCA_038091555.1. Classification (NCBI taxonomy): domain Eukaryota; kingdom Fungi; phylum Basidiomycota; class Agaricomycetes; order Boletales; family Boletaceae; genus Leccinum; species Leccinum sublutescens. Next base: position 25,274 of record JBBPOR010000230.1, on the reverse strand, counting down.
TCTCTCGAGGGTCTTTTGCAAGAGAACGGGGTCAGGATTTTCGGTACCAACTGTACCTCAAACTCTAAAATGCTCAACGTCGTCGCCTAGCCCCTCTCATGGTCCTTGGGTCAAGCGAAGCCCACAGTCAACGAGCACAGCTGGACCAACCTCTCGTCCGTTCTCTGGGTCGAGCAGCCCGTCGGCACCGGTTTTTCACAAGGGACACCGGATATTGAGAACGAGGACCAGCTCGCTGAGCAGTTTATTGGATTTTTTCAACAATTCCTGGAGGTGTTCTCTGAACTGAAGGGAAAGAAGTTATGGCTCACAGGCGAAAGTGTGAGTGTGTCTTTTCCTTTTCTTTCTTGGCTTGTCGGGTTTCTCAAGAGTTGCTTGTTTAGTATGCCGGTACCTACGTTCCTTGTAAGTTGCATGGATGGGTGTGATCCCAACACAAGACTCACCGTCTGCATTAGACATTGCGAATTATATCTATGAGAATACGGACCTCTTGGATCTTTCGCTTCAAGGAATCTGGATTAGTGATCGTGGGTACACCAATTCTCACAGGTTGTCAGTGTGCTCTTGCCTGGATATGCTAAACGATAGTTACCAGCGTCGCTTTCGTGGGATGTCATACAAGAACAGATCCCTGCCGTGGACTTTGTACACAAATATGAGGGCTTATTTTCCTTCAAGTGAGATCGTTGCGTCGTTCTCCCGTTCGAACTCATTACTTATCACACTTACCTCGCTCAGCCAAAGCTACCTCGAATACCTCGACCAGACAGCTGCCGCATGCAACTACTCGAACTATGTTTCCACGTACGTGACGTACCCACCAAACGGGCTTCTTCCTGTCCCGGGAGACTCCGTCGAATCTGCGGATGGATGCGACGTATGGACTGATATCTTCAATGCCGCGTTGATCATCAACCCGGCGTTTAACATTTATCGAATCTGGGATACGGCGAGTAGCATGCGCGTGATAAAACGAACCAAGGAGACTGATATCGTTTATATATATATTAGTATCCGACATTGTGGGACGTCCTCGGTTCCCCGTGCGTGTCTGCTGCATTGCTTGCACTTTCTCACACGAATAGCGAACTTTGAAAACTCACGCGAGCATGACTGAATCACAGGGGTTCCTTCCCGCAGAAACAGTCGCCCATTTATTTCAACCGCAAGGAGGTTAAGGAAGCGATCCACGCACCCATCGACGTCAAGTGGACCGAATGCTCGAACGTGAACGTGTTCCCGAACGGAGACAATAGTCTGCCGCCTGCGTTCACTGTCCTGCCGAACGTGATCGAGAAGAACGCGCGGACGGTCATTGTGCACGGGTTGGCGGATTTCATATTGATTTCTGAAGGGTAAGTTCATTTCCGTCTCTGATTTTGTTATTTTTTGTTCGGTGTTGACGCGCCCCTCTTCATTAGAACGCGAATCGTGATTCAAAAGTAAGTCAGCCATTTCCACGCAGACACATGTGCCGCCGCAAATAATGTATGGGGATACGTGACTAACGAATCCTTTTTTTTTCTATTCTATGCGTCTCCTTCGTCCCATTCACCGTGGCACGACAGCATGACATGTACGTGTCTCCGTCCGACGCTGCCTGCTCGTTCATTTACACAATGACAGGGAACGGCATGCAAGGATTCCAGACGCCGATCGCCAACGATAGCTTCATCGTCGATGGCGTGGGCGCGTACGGCAATATGCACTCGGAGCGTGGGCTGACGTACTACGAGGTCGATTTAAGCGGACATATGGTCCCGCAGTTTGCGCCCGTGGTGAGTTTTTGTGGTTCTTGTTGTCGTGGTCGTTCTTGTTTTTCACGAAAAGCGGACTTGGTACATACTTGGTTTGTTTGTCGTCGTCGCTACGTTTTCGTCGTGCAGAAGGCGACGGTGAAACGCCGACTCCGGCGACTTTTTTTCATTATTCTGGTTATTTTTGCTTTTTTTCCTCGATGCGGCTAATCGAACCACCCGTCGACAGGCCGCGTTCCAGATTATGCAATACCTGATGGGCTTCAGGGACACGCCTTAGAGAGAGAATGTGGTATGTAAGTATGTAAGTAGAGTTGAACATTCACTGCATTGCGCTGCGTTGCTGTGCCAGTACATTTTTAAGTACTGGTCTCGACTCTCGACGATGCGTCCTTCATCTTTAATACTCTCTATCTATGTCATCACGCGTTGAGAAGGAGGTTTCCAAAACTGGGAAACTTACATACCCGAACTAACTTCAGTTCCACCCGTACAAATGACCCCCGTTGACTCCTTCTAGGCGTATTCATTCCACATCTTCTGCGGCAACAAGTAGCCCACCCACAATGCTAGACACACCATAGTCACCATCACAAAATGCGCCAAGTAACCTCCCATGATATTTTTCTCGATACTTAGTGAAAAAGCAGAGTTGACCATCACAGGACCAACAGCACGCATGATAGAGACGACCACTTGCGCGAGACCGTTCGTTGCGCCAATCGATGCCTTGTTTGGTGCAGAAGCACTTATATACATGAACGTGATCCCTAGTCGAAGGTGAGCCACAAGATTGACCTTTTCATTCAGCGAGGCCACTCACCGTAGGAAAAACCAGCGAATACAAACAGCATCATCTGAAGTGCTAAAAGGAACCAGACGAGGTAGCCGAGGCCATATACGCGTGCCGCGGCGTTAATCGCAGGGAATAGTGCTATCACAGGGAAACAGCAAGACACGCAGACCAAGAACATGCGTCTGGAACCGAGCCAGTCATACATGCGGGCGAAGAAGATGCACTGAATGATTCCGCCCAATATACCAAGGAATGCCAGGATGGTCCCAATTGTTGGTGGGTCGAGATTCAGGCCACCCATTTCAATGGGCATCGCGCAAAATACTGGGATCACTACGCGAACAGATATGTCAATGAGGGAGTATGTAGCATAGCTTCCGGCTGCAATTATGACTGGGCGGACTAAAAGAGCCCGAAAGGGTAACGGTTGATCAGTTGCATCTTGTGCTGCAACGTCGTGTGTGACCCCGTGAATTTGCGGATCGGGGATTGGTTTGGTCATCCCACCGAAAAAGTATTGCCTCAGCGTCACGCGTGTTTTCCTCGTCTGAATGGAAGCGGTAAGCATTACTCTCCTTATTTCCGAGCAGTCAACGGACCTCTTTCAAAAAGATGAGGGTGATGAGCAATGAGGTTACCACGACGGTTGCCGACACCGTACAAGGGAGGAAGTACGGGTATTCTTTGAGAAACGAAGAATTGCCAAATATGTTCGGGAATCTTTCTGCAGGCCTGGCCAGGGACCCACCGATCAGTGGCCTTGGAGCTTGTTTAGCAATAGTATGGGCCTGGAAGGGGTGACAAAAACGAACCCCACTGTTGCACCAATGGACCAAGTGATTGGTATGATCCCATATGCCTGGGCTATATTCGTAGAATCCGTGATCTCGATGATCATGCTCTTCATCACACCAATGTTCCCATTGACAGCACCATTAAGACAGCGACTTCGGGTATTCCGTCAATTATTCTAGAAACCACGGTGCAGCAGGCTAATTCTCACCCGATGACGAGTCCCCAGAATGTCTTAGATATCCCAAAGCACCACATTGAGGCTGATGATCCGAAAAGCCCCAACAGAAGTACGGGTTTGCGACCGATATGGTCCGACAGACGACTCCAATGAAATACCGTGCATGCCTCGGTCAAAAAGAATAACGAAATCTGCCGTCCACAACTTTAGAAGCTTCTAAGTATTGATCGACAACGAACCATGAGTCCTGCATAGTATGCAATGCGAGAGTCTTTGCCACCAGTAATACCAATATCCCGTATCAACTACACGAGAGACAGCCACGATAATTGGTACGTGTAATGAATATAGAGAGCTGCTGATACACACCTGGGGAAGAAAAGGCGTTATGACCTGCGAAGACAGTGGTTCTGAGGTTTGAAGCCATAGTAAAATGAAGAATTGACGCCAAGGAAGGGGCGTCTTCTTTTTTGGTTGATCAACTTGCTGGCCATCCAGATGAGATTGGTCCCTCAGGAGTGGTGTCTCCTCGTCAGGTATCTGAGACATTTGGCAGTCAGAGAGAAGTTACAACGAAAACGGTGCTAAAATGTGGGCTGGGTATTCGAGACGTCTTGATCACCGGGTACTTCAAGTTAACCAAAGCTTGATGGTGGAAGACTCTGTTGCCTAATCGAGATGATCAGTGCGAGATTCGATAGCAGGCCTACTGGATAGGAAGTATATCACTGCGAGTCCCAAAGAGTTGCGTCCGACTCCGATCGAGTTTCATGTCAAAGCTGTTCTGTGGACACTGTCCGATTGCCCCATCCAGGCAGGATTCGGATTTAGAAAGTTGTAAAGGTCAGATCTAGGCCGCTAAGTATGTAGTCAAATTAATGATAATGATTGGTTCAAGCTGTAACTTACGCGATCTTCAAACCGATTTCTAATTGCTATACCTCTACTCAGTGCTCGTTCAAACGAAAAAAAAAAATCTCGTCGGTCCAGATGCGGCTACGGTGGACTAGGTCACATCAATTCACGGAAAGACGTCGTGACCATTCAGTTTGAGTTTTAAGCGCCTTCACCAAAGCCCACAAAGAAATTGAAAAGTTCGCAAAAGTCAGTATCAAGGAGAATCTTGCATGTAGGTCGAGATTAAGATTGTACACTGTGGACCCCACTGCATTGCGCAGCAGAAACGGAGACACAAACAAGATTTTCGGGCAGTCCTCGGAGATGTCGATGAATATTGAATCATCGGATGATACCGAGGACCGGGAAAATTTAACGGGAAAATATATTACGTAATCGTGATCACGGGTCAGCGGACATTCCTCGGAGCTCCTTTCGGGTTGCTCACCTGCGCTTGCCTGCGCTTCTTCACTAAGTACCATGCTGTACTATCACGCAACTAGCCGCGGTGGGTCCCTTATCATGCACATATGCCGGCATTCGATAAGCAACAAGCTCGTTACGGTCTGTGTTGCAGTGTGAGCGAGACCTTTTACCAGGTCGACATTGGTAAATATCGCACCGTCAATTCGTTCTGCTCGCTAGCCACAGTCAGGTTAACCAATTCCTCTGCATCGGTGAGCATCATTGTATGTTGCACCAGCAGGCAACACTCAGGCTGACGGTCCGTAGCCGAGCGACAGCATGTCAGATTCCGCAAAGATCACGCTCGACCAGCTCCCGCTGGAAATCTTGCATGGTATATTTAACCACCTTGATATCCCAGATATCATAAAAATACGCAGTGTACGTGGGGCTCCAACTACTTGTTCTGCATGCCTACATATACAGAACCTTTTTTTCTTCAGGTTTCTCGACATCTGAATGCTCTTGGCCACTCTAGGGACGTATGGAGCGACGCTTACCGCAGAGCCCAATTCATTCGCCCTCCTGGTCCCTTCCCGTCTCAGTCCGTACATTACCTGGAAAATGCACTCGTCCTCGGTTTTCGTGTGGATAGGAATATCTGCTGCTATGGTTCTGCTGCGCAAAAGGATTCCCTGGTGTACAAAGTAAGAGAAATTCGATACACAGGCGTGGATCTTGGCGCCAGCTTGGTATTTGGTCATTTCCTCCTTGTCGCTTTCAAAGAGGGAGTACGTTGTTACGACTTGGACCTAGATGCGCTTGATAGCAACTCGGGGGCGAGCATCGTTTACAGACCAACAGACACAACCTTACGGTCGTTTCATTGCGTTTCTGCCATTGATGTCGAAGGTCGGCCTTTTGCATGTGCAGTCGTGAACGAGGTAACACAAACGGGCTTTCCAACCACGTACGTTTGACCACTTGGCGTGATTGAGACATCCCACTCACGGCATCTCTTAGTTCGATTTATTCACTGAAAGTGACGGAACCACCCGAACTGACTCTGGATCTTCTTTACCAATTCGAACACAGAACATTCCTCGTCAACCTCGTCGACCTTGGTCCTCGTTTTCTTGTGATTCGAGGTGCAGTGCCAGTTCTCGGTGGTACCCGGATCGCTCCTCACCTTGTCGCCTTGGATGTGCATACACGCATATGTTTCCTCCTACCTTCCTGTACCCAAATGTGGGACACACCCGAGGTAGACTCGCTAGTTCACACGTTCCGTTCTGCCCAGAGCTGACTTCAACCACAAAGATTTCAAAGTTGACGGCCATCGAGGACATCGCCGGGCCTACGACCATCTTGACCTCGACACACGTACTTTTAGCTGGGTCGTTCTATACAAATACCGACGGGTATTACACGCACATTCAGGCATTTGCGCTTCCCCACACCGACCCCTGTTCACGTTCCACTCCTCCCTTGACGACTCTCAGCCCCTCCCACCACGGTATGATACCCGGCATTTACATACCCGATACAGCACTCCTTCACCACGTCGTGGATGCGTCCACGCAAGACGTGCTCATAATCGTCGGAGTGGATGCATTCGAGCCCTCACGCCCTCACCACGATCTTTCAAAGTACGGCGTCCTTCGCCTTAGTACCACCCGTGGGCAAGCGGACCATGACGAGCTCGGTTCAATCACCTTCCGACTGCTCGGTTCGCTCCCGTTCTTCATATCGTTGTTCCCTCGCCCCTCCATCAAAGGCACAGGTCGCGCGTTTTACAAGTTTTACCCACATTCAACCGTGATCAATATGGTTGAATACGATATACGCGGCAATGGTGGTATTAGTAGCGACCCCGACGACCTCAGATCTCACGACGACCCCAGACTTGGCAGGACAGTGATCAAGGACTACCCTTCTATCATGCGGTTTCCGACCTCACGCAAGGTCCTGGACTATGATCCGTATTCGGGGCGAATATGCCTCCGATCGAGTCCCGTGGCAAACTATAGGGTTATCGAAGTTTTTGACTTTGCTCGTGCAAATGTATCCACAGAGGCAGACGAGAGGCGAGACAGATAAATAATCTCCTAGCATCGGTTTAGAACTGTACACTAGGTGGAAAGTGTCCCACAATTCTCCCGACAATCACAAAAATAATGAGGTAGCAAGCACCACTGCCGTTGTCAGCGTGCGCCCATTCCAATGCATTCAATTTGGGTGATGATCGATGATCGATGATCGACTAAAAGGCTTGTCGTACATGACATCATTCACGGACCTCGCTGGACAAAGAAATTTTTGGCCAGCTCAGCCCCGGCTATTTGAGGTAGAGGACCAGAGTGGGGAATGGGGAATGGGGAATGGGGGGATGGAAGCAGAGATACGAGCGGTCAGTTGGATCAACTTGGATGACAATGGTTTTATGGACCTAGGGGATATGGATTCCCATACCCTGGCCTAGATGCGAGCCACCCCCCCATGACGGACCGACTCCAGGGTTGCCGAGCGGGCGGATCAGTCCAGCTGATCCTGGGCTCTATGAGGCTAGCTATGGCGAGCGAGGCAATCCTCAGTTTGTCTTCACATGGTCCCATTGGAACGAAGGTATGTAAGTTCTGCTGAAGCCCGTAAACAGTACAGAAAAGTGAATAACTCGGCCGCGCGATCAAGTGACGGTATGCATGTGATCAATCTTGGATGAGTCAAGTTAAGGGGTTGATGTAAACGAATACATCAGGTATTCCAGCTCGATTCTTTAATCTAAAGCGCACGACAGCGATTACATGGAAGTATGCGATATTTTTCAATGGTAAAGGGCATCATAGGAAGAATGGACTGAACGAAGGATTGTGCATGATATTCATGGTATTTTCGAGATTGCGGGTGTAAACATCGAACTCAATTGGAATACGATGGAGGTCCTATCGATTCACTAAGCAACGGAATCAAAATGCCAAACGATAACCCAACGTACCAGGCGAGCGAGTGTTTTGCAATGCAGATTGTAAAGTCTGTCGTTCATCGGGCGTGAACGAGTCTACTAGTCGGACGAGGCCATCGATGGATGCCTTCCGGTCTTGCTGGGCAACTTCGACGAAGCGCTTCAACAGGTAGTCCGTCCTTAACCTGACCAGCGTAGATGTCAGATCCAGTTCTTCCAACGCGTTCGCGAGAGCACGATTGTCGGATCGGTTGACGGTGGAAATGAGCGAGTCCAAAAGTTTCTCTAAAATCTGTGGAGTTGCATCTGGGTTACTTTCAGCCAACTGAGCAAGTGCTTCGGAGCGAGCGAGGCGCGCGCGGAGCGCCCAATAGAAGAAGCGGCGAGCCTCCTTCCATACAGCAGGTTTGGCACAACCCTTGGCTTCCATGCGACCAGTTCGACTGAGGATGAATGTAAATATGGTCTCAACAAACACAGAACGAGCACTCACTCGTGGAGATCGGCGTACAACAACGCGATCTGCTTATAAGTAGGCTGCAGGAATGTTTCCCTGTCCGCCAACGCTTTCAAAGCTGCAGACATCTCCTCATCAGATTTGCTCTTGTCTTTGCTGGCAGCCTTCAGAGATGCATATGTAGAGTCGAGGCGTTCCATGAGCAAAAGGATCTTGTCTCGACGCATCTTGATCTCAACGACACCCTCAGGCTCCAACACACCCGCACGCGCATCAACGTCGGCGTACATTTCCATCTTGGAGGAGTTGATTGAGGGATCGAGAACGACCCAAGCACCGCCACGAAGTTCGCCGTTTGGTACAATGTAGACGAACACAGGTTGCTTGTAGCTGGACAAGCCATCGACGATCTTCGAGCCCTGCTTCAAAACTTCATCGTACATGTCCTGCTGACCACCAGAGAAACCACGCCAGTTGGCAAAGATGATGAGCGGGAGACCCTCACGGTCGAAGTCAAAGATGGCCTGCGCCGTCTTGTACGCAGAATTGGGGTACCAAACTTGTCCGGCTTCCATAACCTTCTGTTCGAACGATGCAGGGTTGGCGGGGTCCGCAGGAATGACACGTTCAATTGTGCGAGTCTCGACAGCGATGACACCCGTAGGAACCCCGCCCAATCGCGCGCGGCCAACGACGACAGTCTGCGCCCATCCAGATAGTGTTTCCTGGAAGGAACCTTTGTCGAAGAAGCCTGGCAGCCACTTCGACGTTTGCTCATCAACCTTGCCCTCGATGAACCAGCGCGGATCATAGGCACCCTTGGGCGGAACATAGGCAATCTCGCGATCCCAAGTATCTGATGTCTCCCGAATGGGAAGCGCGTCTCCTTTGACTTCTGGGACGTACGACAACCACTGTAGGATATGGGTGACTCCCTCCAGGTCGCTGGCCGCAGTGAGGTGTGAGATACCGTTCTTGTGCATGATTTGAGTGCCGCCGAGCTGCAGGTTGGAGGTATAAACTTCGCGACCGAGTACCTTGTTGAGCGCAGGTGCTCCAGTTAGGATGATAGGCTGTCCCTCGACTTGGACAGCACGTTCGCCCAAGCGGACAAGATAAGCGCCAATGCCCACAGAACGAGCAGTGACCAGAGTGATAGTGAAAATGTCGTCGTATGCACGTGACGTTTCGCCCGCAATAAGACCCGACCCCTTCAAACACTCAACACCAAGACCATCCTGAAGCCCGATGATGTCTGTGATCTTGTAGCGAACCTCTCCATTCACCTCGACCTCTGTCGTACGGATGGCGGAAGCGGCCTTTTCTTGCACCTTGAGATAGTTCTCCCTAGTCAAGTACAGGTATTCGAACCCTTTCTCCGGGTGACCTTCGACGTTCCAAGCGCACGAGAAGAGGTGCATGACCTCCTCCGCCAGACCAATACGAGCACCAGAGTTGGCGGAGAGGTACACGCGAGGAAGACCTCGAGCGCGCGCATACTTCGTGACGAGGTAGAAGAACTGATCCTCGATGGGACCGAAAGAACCGATCTTGTAGGTGATGTCGTTTGCAACGACCACCAACTTGCGACCATCAGGGCATTCAGGCGTTCTGAGCGTGAACACCCAGGCAACCATTCCGAAAGTGTTGTTGCCTGCGGCACGCACCACTTCTGCGAGTTGATCATGTTCGTCGAGCACGAGCTCTTTTGCCTCGAGTAGCTTCTTCGGGAGGACAAGGGAAGAATCAAAAGTTCGGGCCTTTATCCAGACATTGTTAAGAGCTTTCGCGAATAGTTCGGGGAAGTCGTAGACATAAGTGGTGCCGATGAGGTGAGCTTGATAACGCTTGGGCTGCAAGGACTCTTTGGTCGGGTAAGGGTGGTTGACTGGCTGAAGATGAAGAGGTCCCTTCTCGCCGATCGACTTGAGGATCGTGGTACCTTTGTCAGTGGTAATTTCCTGGTACCCGTGGAAATTGACGACGAATCCGGAGACGTTCTCGATGATGCACCGAATGGGGGTAACGTTGCCTTCTTGATCTTCCAAAACAATACGAATCTCTGAGCCAGTGACGTGCAAACGCCAGAGTCGCTTGCCGTGACGGTCGATGAACCCCGCGATAGCCTCGAGTACATCCTCATAAGAAACCTGGAGATTGTAGACAAAGTTCATGAATATGTGGTTGACATCAGCGTTGCGGTACTGCGCGCTGATGACCTCTAGCGCATCCAAAATGCTTGTCACCAGTCGGTCGGTCTCGGAGATGAGGTACTGCTTCGTGCTCATTGAGCCGCGTAAACGACCGGGACGGATCAGAGCGCGGATGAAGAATCGGTTGTCGAGTTGGTTCTCTCTGGCAACGGCATGGTACATGTGAATTTGCTTGGCCTCCACGAAGACTGGCTTAAGCTTGTAGTTGGAGAGACGACTGAGCTCGAGCTGGAAGGCTAGTGCAGGCTCGATGTTACGGATAGCCAATTCCTCGATCCAAGTACCGTTAGGACACCTTATTGTGAAGTACATCGGGTACTGTCCACGCTTGCAGATGAGGATTGATACACGGCGAACACCGCGCTTCACAAGAGTTGCGTTGCGGTCATTGACAAATTTGAGGGCGCGCTCGGCCCAGGCCTCCTCAGATATATCGTCTGGTTTGTCGAAGATGCGCAGAGCTAGGTTCAAGACATTTGGCGGTTCCACAGTGCCGTAGCGTTGGCGGCATTCTTCGGGATCAAACAGGGGGAGGAGAGAAGCGACTTTCTCAAAGCCTTTCTCAAGGGCAGCCAAGTCCGAGAATGAGACGATGGCACCAGTGCGAACGGGCTGAGACCGGTTGCGACTAATTAAGTAGGAAAGGTCACTGACGGATCCTTGACGTCTTGGATCACTTGAAACTAGGCTTGAATACTTTAAGAGGGTGAGAAAGTAAGTTGCACGTACGGAGTAGTGAGGCTGGGAGTAGCTGGGGGTGAATGAGAACGTCCAAGGGTGAACCGCCAGGTGAGGGCACTTGGGAGCTCGCCGTCATCAAGGCCATCACCCCCCTCATAGTCGAGCGACAGCAGCGAGTACGCGCGGTAGGCACGGCGGACGTAAACCTCAAATGCAGCTGTGAAAGAAAGTCGGACCAAAAAGGACAACAGGCAAGGAAGAGAACTAACCGAGAGAGACGACAGGATCTGTGTGGGAAAAGAACGCTGGTAGAACATCATAGACAGTGTAGCGCGAATCGCTGAGCTCGCGCAAGATCTCAGGGGAAGGAGTTCTGCAGAACATGAAATGGGTGAAATATCAGCACAAGGAGGGTCGTACCTGTCGGTGGAGCCCTGTTCACCATATACACTAGAGGTTACAGATGCCTTCAGAATCGCTTCCATCTGGACTAAACGCTCTTCATAAGAGGGCATCTGGCCGAGAATAAGCACTTCACGAGCTTTCAGGGCGACAGTAGTCGACGACCTAAAACGTGTAAGTATTAGTTATACAAAGTGCAAAAGGAAAGGGAACGGACTTGGACTCGAGCGCAGCAAGATCGTTGAGAACCTGGTACAGCCGGCTTTCCATACTAGAGACGGGAAGACCACTTGATTTGATGTAGTCCAGTATTGAGAGCACAAGTCTCGCCTTGCTTTGAGCTTTGGTGTGACTGAGTACCAGGGCAACCACCTTGTCGAGGTCCTCCTTGTGTTGCTCTCTGAGGCTCAGAACTCTAGCTTCGATGCTTCCTCCAAATAACTTCTCCGTCGACTCGTATGCAGAAAGAAGGCTGGCAATAGTGTTCACTTCGTGGCCCTTCGAACCGCCCATAAACTTCTCGAGGACATCAAACAACGGAGCAAGCTGTGTTCGGAACATCGCTCGATCTTGGGGAAGAATAGAGTCTTGTAAGTAGTGCTCCAAAACTTTCTTGATACGAATCGCCGGGAACTCGTGTGCGTCACCCCTGGACTTGGCATTGTCGATGATTGACCTGATACTTTCCTCGAGTTTCGAAGGCATACGACCAGACAGAGAGGATAAGATCGAGCTAACTTCCGAGTAGGGTAGCTCGGGGTCATGAATGACTGCAATGAGATCCTTGAAAGACGAAGCCATGATGGCTTGGTTGTCGTAACCCTCGAGAATATCATCGAGTGTCCCCTTGCAACGCACAAATCGCTGGTAGGTTCTGTTCCCGACAACACCAGGGGGACCCATCGGTGGGAGGAGACTGTCAAACGGCTTGGCGTGCTTGACTCGACCGGGATCATCAAGGGTCAAGATACCAAGGATGTCGCCTGGCTCAAGACTGACGCCGGGCTGCTTGACAAATTGCACGATACCATCTTCAGCAGCGACAAGGGGCATGTACATTTTCATGACCTTGTGCGAGGTAAACAACGACACCACTCGATTGAGAAATTAAGGCTCACCTCGATCTCTGCGTACTGCTCACCAGCATTGATATGGTCGCCACTGTCAACCAAGAACCGGATAAGCTTCCCAGGGCTCGGACTGCGTAGTTGGGTAGGATCGTTTTCTTGCTCAATCAAACAAGTCTTGGAGTCAACCATGAGTCGCAAAGCTCCGACCTCTTCTTGCCAGTATACCGAGTGACTGCGACCATCAAGGAGGATGAGGAGGCCACCATCAGCGAGGGGACGCGCCCCGACCATTGTCCGTCCACCGTTTAGGAAGAGCGTCCACGTGTGTTTTGAGGAACGCGTACATGTGAAGTTGTACTTGATGGTCTCATAGATGAAGTCGACGCTGAACACGGTCTTCAGGAGATCACGAGCAGGAACTTGGCCTTTGTCTAGAATCCGCTTGTACTCCGTAAGGCATGCCTCTGCCGCGAGATTGGCTTTGGTGACGGCGCCGCAGACAACTGCGAGGGTGGCGTCTGGACGCTCAGCGGTAAGCTTGTTACTGATCAAAGAATCCAACCAGCCGGTAGTGAAAGTATTGTCCATGAACGTGTCGAGCTCGAGAAGCTTGATGAGGTATTCCACCGTGGTTCTGAAATCGCCACGGATACTCAACTCTTTCAACGCAACGATCATGTTCTTCCTACTTTCATTGCGATCTTCACCGTACGCGAAGATGTGGCCAAATTGAGAGTCGGCGAACTCGTGGAGACCACCGGCGGAGCTGACAGAGAAGTAACCCCAGACATTTGTACTGGAGCGGAAATTGAGCTCTTGCAGTGAGCCGGATGACGGCTTGAACCCGGCATCTGGGTTCTCGGCGGTGATACGAACTGCAACGACGTGTCCCTTGGGACGAGGTTTACGTTGAAGCTGGTTAGACCCAGGCTTTACCATGTCGAAGTCGATCTCGGACGATGCGTTGGGGGCAACACCGTACAACGTGCGAATGTGCCGGATACGATGCAAAGGAATACCCATGGCAATCTGAAGTTGAGCGGCAGGAAGATTGACACCCGTGACCATCTCGGTAGTTGGGTGTTCGACTTGAAGTCGGGGGTTGAGCTCAAGGAAGTAGAACACGTCCTCGGAGGGACTGTAAAGATCTTGTGAAGATGTTAGTCAACGAGCGCGTTCGAGATATGGAAAGATTAAGCGCATACATTCAACGGTACCGGCACTGACGTACCCCACCAGTCTGGCAAGACGCACGGCCGCACGCTCCATCTGCTCAAATATTTCCTCTTTGGCGATGGTTACAGGGGCTTCTTCGATGATCTTCTGATGACGACGCTGGACGGAACAATCACGCCCGAACAACGAAATCGCGTTCCCATACTGATCGGCGAGCAGTTGAACCTCCAGATGACGTGCCTGACCAGCGAGCTTCATGATAAAGATGGGTGATCCTGCAACATGATGAGTATATGCGGGGTAAATCTGATAAATTGTCTGACCCGGAATCTCTCCAGCGACGGCATGATATGCGTTCTTGAACGCGTCAGGATGCTCGACCTTGCGGATACCCTTTCCACCTCCACCTTCACTGGCCTTGATCATGACGGGCCAGCCGATTTGTTCGGCCTTGGCTAAACCTTCCTCTACACTTGCCACACAGGCGTCTCGGTATACATTATCAGCGACGGCTACGAAGCCCTGTTCAGATAAAACTGTATCCGAGATGCCAGAGCCAGACCATGCCATGGTGGGGACATCGGCACTCTGCGCGACGATAGTACTCGAGATTTTGTCGCCCAAGCTTCTCATGGCACTTCCAGGGGGACCTATAAATACGATGCGGTTCTTGCAGGCGGCAAGACTCTCGGGTAGTCTGGGATTTTCGGACGCGTGGCCCCAGCCCGCCCAAACGGCATGTACTCCAGCACGTTCGGCCACGTCGACGATGAGGTCTACGTTGGCATAGTTGTTGTTATTAGAACCACCCGGAACTTCGATGTACTGATCAGCCATGCGGATGTACTCGGCATTGACTTTGAGGTCCTCGGGCGTGGCCATGACGGTGAACTCGATGGCCCTCTCCGTTCCGAAAGTCTCGTAGCTCCATTGACGGATAGAGCGAATTTCCTTCACTGCGGCGATTCCTTTAGAGAGACTTGAGTATATGCCGCGTGTCAAGGACAGACGAAGAGACAATACCATTATTTGCAATGAGGATCTGCAGGTAAACAAACAACAATCAGCCTATATGCACGGCGGGTCAAGGAAGGGTACACCATTCCTTCCGACGACCCAAATAGCCGATCAAGAGGTGGATATATGCATGGACCTCACCTTTGTGATGACTGTATGACCGCCATTGTCCTGAACAAAGTCTTTTACGCGGCCAACTGGCGCCTTTTCCAACGAATTTCCGCCTACACACCAAGTGTATTTAAGCTACAAGTCGCTCATCCTAGGGGCGTACATACCAATGAAATGAGGAACTTTTGAGTGATCGTAAGCCATGACTCAAGAAAGAAGTGGGTTTCGTGTCGTTATAGAGAGCTCACAAACAGCAGATACTGCCTTGACGGAAGAGGGGAAGATGAGGGTATGAAGAAAGAGACGCAAAGTGTGTCATTACAGGGCTCGTTTTTACGCGTTCCCCAAAAGAGTGAATTCTGGGGTTACGTAATTTTTAGGACGTAATGACATCGAGCCCATAACTTTGCTCATGTCACGGTATCTTCTGGCCACAATAGTCGATCATCATTGCGAAGATAAGGAATACACGCTGCGGGAACAGGGAGGCACATCGAGTGCCAGAGCCACCCGGCACATTGCGGTCCAATTATATCAAACGCTGCCAGAAGGCATGCAGTCCATCGGCTGATGGCATGTCCGTCAACAGCTGAAGGAAGCTGAGCTGACATCATAAACTTCCGATAGGCTCGACCTATGTACGCGATACAAAACGTAATAGTACAACTGACAAATAATCTCAGACCAGCAGGTCGCTGCTATCCGAATTGAGAATAAGCCTGGTAAAGAAGCGAATCTGCTCCAAAAACCCTTCTGCTCGAATAGCTGTTGACCAGGCGATAATAAGTAATTCGTCCACTAAGTAGGCAGTGTCTCACCTTCGTTGACGGTATGTGTTCCATGATAATTGGTAGCACCCCGATGATTATATCGGAAGATGTGCTTCGTGAGATTCCAGTAGTGCCTCGTGTCTGGGTGATTGCAACCATGCCTCAATGTCCTTTCATTTCCGCCATGACGTATTCCGCTTACCTGTATTGCCTACAACACGACGTATCAGTACAATCATAGGCGACATTTGGACACAGAAGACTCGCCTGTCATGAGTCCAGGTGACACAACGGCGGTCCTCGGAAGTTCATCTGTGCAGAGGTGGGTCTGCAGTGTCGATCGGATCGTTCCCGACAAAAGTTCGTAAGGCCCACTTCCCGCCGTGGGCGTCACAGGGGCTGATTCGAGGGTGTTGTCAAACGCATCCCGAAGGCGGATAGTCCCCCTCGATGGACCGACAGAGCCCACCGTCTCTCCAAAGGCCTCAAAGGACATGTTATATTTCTCTGCGACAGGGAGAGTGATATCAATGAAACGGCTCGTTAGTTCAGAGATCGAACTGTGTTCAGCAACGCGATAGTTTGCAACAGCCCAAACGGCCTCTGGAAGAGCATTCACTTTGACACCTCCACCGATAAGGTCTGCCGCAATAAATCAGAGCAGTGAGAAAACACGTCAATCAGAACGCACCAATTGCCTGAGTTGTTCCAGACATGACGTAAAACATGGGATCAAAGTCAACGAGACGATCTTCAAGTTCTTGCAGCTTCTCGTCGCTGGTCTGGGACTGCAGCACAAGTTGCTTCAACGATTCCGGAAAGCTTGTGTCGTATCTCGCACGACATTCCAAACCCTGGTAGTAGGTAGTTCCCCGAACCAATTCAGGTTTGTGTGGGTAAGCCTCTAGCTCGGTGATAAGATTGGCCAATATACCGATCCCCTGTTGTTTTGCATGTAAATACAATCATGCAAATACGAACAAAAAATTTCCTACAGTATGTTTCGGCGGCACGCTTGAGTGTCCACCAGGGGTCAGTACGTCCATACGTATATCTATGTATCCTCTTTCGGCGACTGCCAGGGTGGCGAATACGGTCCCATTCAGATCAGAGTATCCTGCTGTCGGCTACGCTTAAGTACACGGTCGTGCTTTTGTCAAAAACATTCATAAACATACCCGCTTCATCAACAATCATCGCCAACGAATCGGGACCATACTTCTCGAGCAGGTACTTTCCGATCTCGCCTGCACCCTACATCATTTCGAGCACATTGAAAAGGATTTATGAAGCGAGAATCAACGTACTCTCTTACCACCACCACTCTCCTCATCGGTACCAAAGGCGAAGAGGACTGTGCGAGACGGTACAAATCCACGCTCCAGGAGCGTCTCCACCGCGGTCCTTGACATTCACCATAAGCTCGGCACATCATGAGTGCGGATCCCAAACTCACAAGATTCCGATCAAACCTGACTTGTCATCACAGCTTCCTCTTCCCCAGATCCATTCACCGTCATAATAACCAGAATATGGGGGGTTGATCCAATCATCATACGTGTCCGGATTGACTGGGACGACATCCATATGAGCGGCAAGTAGCAGAGGCTTCAGGTCCTCGGTCCCCTTCCATTCATACACCAAGGCGTAGGTGTTTACTTTGGTGCGTTTGAGGTTCACATGACTGAAAAACGAACGATCAGTGCCACCGGGTGACGTAGCAGGCTAATTTTATCCCATACACCTACATCTTTGGGAAACGTGACTCGAGATATTCGTGGAATTTGGTCTCAATTTCCCACCGCGGGTCTTCGGACGGAGGTCCGAGGTCATCGTAACTTTCCGTCCTAGTACGCACACTCATGGTCAGCAACGCGAAAAGATGATACTGTAGTGTAGACGAAAGACTTACGGGATACGGACGGCGCCCCCCAGCGACTCGTATGCCTTGAGTTTAAATTCGCTGGAACCGAACTCCTTGTCGAGGCTCTCCAACAAAAGTCTATGTTCGGGAGCATCGAGTGCCTCGACTTGAGGGCAGAGATCATCAAGACCGACGAGCTTATCTCTCTCCGATCCGCGAAGCTGACCAAAAAAGCGAGATGACCAGAGCCGTTGTACCAGGACAGCCAGGCTGAAGAGAGCTGCCAATCTGAGCAATGTCAGCCACATGTAACAAGTCGTTGTTGTCTGCGAGGACTTGTATTGCAACCCTTGGTGCAGAGCAACTCCGAGTTGTTCGCAATCAATCTTGTCAGTCGATACTGGGAAGTCATCTCGTGGCAAAGCTTCGTCTTTCACGGGCGTCCGATGATCTGGCACAGGAGCAGCCATCTTACGGAACTGAGCACATATCTGCCTATCGGACCAACGCATCAAGACGAGGGAGGGAGGGGGAAATTGGTGGTTTCCCAGGCCGAAGGCATGAACTGTTTGGGAAGACGGACTCGGACGGAACACCGTGGCCGTCGCCGAAGGCATCTAAGGAGTCAATGAAATGGTTCATATGTATAATGCTCAGCAGCCGCGTTGATGTACTGTAATAAAGGCAGTTCAATCGCATGGTCAGTTGAGTGAAATGCGTACGTTACTCTAAACATTTGAAAGAGACCATGACTTGGGGGCGTCGTTTCAGGGCTGTCCCCAGCGCGACTGAACGGATCCGACGGTCCTACAGTGATTCTTAGCTCGGAAGGGTTTCCGACTTACACGCCCACGCATTCCCGGATAATTTGAACACCAATCCTAAGCCTAAACGTTAGCCACAACAAAGTTAGAGACGCGGTGGTGCTGAGAATTTGAGTACAAACAGTCCAATCAAATTCCACAACGAGAGGATTTAAGTCTGTGTTGCTTCGAAATCGAATCCTTTCCGAGTCGTACGGATGACGAAGAGCGGAATCATCGATCATCCCGCGTGCCGTTGAACGTGGTTGCCGCATGGCAGTGTGGGAATTTCTCACTTCCACTTCTTCTTCGAGCATGAACTTGCCTCCTCGTATCGCCGTAGCCGACTTTGCGAGTCTGGTTAACTCCATCGATAGGGCTTAAATCATATTAGTAGCTGAATGTTTGAATTTCGGATGGACAGCGGTCGGGGTAACGGTAGCCCCCTGACGAGAGCAAGTTTCGCAGGCTCGCCACTCGAAATCGCTACCAATATTTCCGTCCCGTCGTGAGCCTCACAGGGGATGGTGCAAGTGCCACAACCATAAACAAAGTGTATGTACTAATACTACAAATCGAATGAGACAAGTCCAACAGAGGCGGACAAGGGGCGGACTATCTAGATCGACTGGTCGGTCGGTGATATAGAGTGCAGTAGCTCTCTACGGTGATATTCCAGCGTTTTTACATATCCCACCAACACCCTCACCCGGTGATCGCCTTCAGAGTTGTTCCTGCCAGTGACAAGAACATGAAACTCGCGATTAAGGTCAATAAGGCAACTTTTGAGTTCCCTCAACGAGACTTGCAAGTTCAACTTGTTCATGCGACACTCCAAAGCGTGGCAGTATGTGCATATGCAGGCATATGCGGATGAGCCTCTAGCTCGGTGATAACTTTCAGCTATCATACCAATCCCCGTGGGTTCAAATGCAATGCAAAGGCGAACAAGCTGCTTCTTAAAGTATATTTTGGCGGCATGCTTGGGTACTTGAGTGTCCACCATTAGAGTCCAATATCCAAGGTAGAGATGACCAGAATCTGTCTTGAATGCACGATACAAGTTGCGCGTATAGCAAACCTAATCCGAGGTTGGAACAGACTGCAAGTTGCCGAGTGCGGGAGGATCTTTCCACAACCAATTCAAAGGTCGTCTAACCGCATTCAAGTTGATTTGAACCGACCTAACTGAGATAGTTATCATCCACATGGACAGTCGAGCGAAATGAGTACGTTCTAGACATTTGAAACGAACCATCACTGACGGGTGCAGTCCTCTTTCGTTTCACGGTTGTCGGCGTCCGCAGTACTCTATTGACTGTGGCGCAAAGCACTGGCAACTAGCTCGAACGGGTTTTCGATGTTTCGAAGAGAACCCGATGAGGAGGTGCCAAAAAGCCAATAGTAATTTGAACACGAACATGCGGCGGCCAACCTAAATGGGAGCAGATATTGCATCCAAACATCACATGGACGCCACTCACACGAGGTTAGCATACCCCCACTGGTAGCTCAAACTCACCTCGAACACGTACACGTCGAGCGAATGGAAGCGAGAAATGAAGGGGGAAGCATTACAAAAAAAGAAGAGAAAGAAACGGGGCACGCGGCGCCCGTCGTCCGCTTCCGTGCGACTCACATGGCAGATTCGTTCTCGATCAGAGACGGATGGCGAAACTTTTAATCATTTCGTAAATCCGGAACTTTGTGCATGCGCTTGGCGTACCTAATGACTGCCGAGTCGATGCTGTTTTTAATAGGAGAGACCAAGGCTCGTGCTGATGCACGATGATGCTCGCAAGGGGAAAAAAAAAGAAATAAGTTGAAGCGAATTCACTGAAGTTGTATGTAACGAGGAGTCGCGGTAACGTACAAGTTAGCGAATGCAGCACGCGGCGGGCCAAAACCACGTGCTTCCGAGTCCTTAAACTTGAACAGCACGCGTTCAATCCCTCGCCAAGAACACAAGGCAGGTCATATTTAAGCAATCGCCCGTCTCAGATCGCACTTCATTCCAATCTCTTTCTTACTCCTTCACCAGCCCAGTCATGACTGACGCCCCACCCGCAACAACCTCCACCGAGACCTCCACAAGGGAGAACGGTGGTTCAGGCGGCCAAAATTACAAAGCCATCATAAAAAACGTAGACATGGTTGATGAGATGCAGCAGGAGAGCATAGACATCGCATCTGCAGCACTCGAGAAATTCTCCATCGAGAAAGACATCGCAGCACAGATCAAGAAAGATTTCGACAAGCGCCACGGCCCCACCTGGCACGTCGTTGTCGGAAAGAACTTTGGGAGCTACGTGACGCATGGTGAGCACCTCCCCCACGCCCAAACCCTTCTCAAACCCTTGTCCCAAGAAACCAAACACTTCATCTACTTCTACATCGGGACTCTCGCAATTCTCATCTGGAAGTCATGAAGCGACGTACACCCCAACCCGATCTCCCTCCGTTCTAGATTATTGTAAGCGATCGAGCTACATATCTCTTGTCCGCCGATTGTGACTGAATCCTAATCCGTCGTGCCGCATCACGTTTTACGTGCACCCCCACATGTACAGAACCTTCAGAATCAAAGAAGAACCACGTGCAACGTGTATATCACCCGCCTTTTGCCATCTTCTCTAGCCGATGAGTCATGTAATTACAACCTTTGCATCTCGTGTATTCTCTTCCTATCGTTCGCGCGTGATTCTTTCGTGACGTTCTCGTACACCCAGGACCAATTCTTCCCGCGTTCACCTAAGGAACCTACGCTGATCAAGTTTGGTTTGCCTGACGCATTTTGGATTAAAACCTCCCGCTCAGACCAGACCTGCTTCATTGGATGCTACAAAACCGAACGCATGCCAAACAACAAAAATAGTACATCTAATCTAAATCCTCTAATACAAAGTCTATCATAGTACTTTCCATGTCAGAGATCGTCATACATCAGGAAGAAAAAGAGTTCGGCTCATCCTGTCGTGACCAGTGGTGGTGGAACCTTCTTCGAATGTCCCCTCCCAACCACCTCAACGACCACTCGCGCAAGACATTCACCCCCTTCGGCATCGAACACGCCCACATGCAACTCACCAAGGTCGCTATCCCCGGGCACACCATAAAACTCGACCCCCTTCTTCTCTTCCCCAGCCTTGCTTCCGCTCGCGTGACCTCCACCGCCCACACCGAACCCCTTCAGTTCAGCATGCATAAACGACGGCAACGCCCGCCCAGAAACTAACCTCGCCTCCAACTTGCGGTACTGAGTGCTCTGCATCGGAACCCTAAACTTGAACTTTTCACCCGCACGTGCCAAAAACCTCGCGCTGTTACCGCCAGTCGTCTTCGTCCCTGGGACGCCACCGCCACGCAAAGAAGACTCGAGTGACGAAAATGACTTGTCAGACAACGACCGCACGTTCGACGACCCTTCCCCGAGCGTCCGCACGTAATGCATCCCGATCCTTAGTTCGTCCACGCTCGTATGACGTCCCCCTTCCTGGCTCTCCTTGTACACTTGCGCTGTCTGACTCGCGATCCGCTTCCGGGGCAGATCTCATTCGCGCTTTTCGTTTGGAAAGGTTGTCCACGTCTTTGACGTGGTGAAGGACCGTGTTCGATCTCGGTCACCTCGAGCCGAATCTAGACGTCGGTCAGATGAACAGGAGGAACGCGGATGATCATTAATGAAGGGGAAGGGCAAAGCCCCAGTCAGCATCCATGGTGCGAGACATGCTCTGACCGAGATCGGAGGCGTAGAGCCTTCTTTGGCCGATGGTGTGGACAATACGGTTGGGTCCTGTTTCCTGAAGGTCCGTCTCTGGCATACCCTACCTCATGACTTGATCCAATTTGTAGTACAGGAACGCACACCTATACGATATTCTTCACGATCCCAAATGACTCGCCGCCTACGGCCAAGGCTGATCGTGAATCACTCACTTGGAAAGTCAAAGCTGAGGTCAAGCGCCCCAGTGCTTTCAAGTCGAATTTGGCTGCAGAAATGGAGGTCGTCGTTGTCTCCATGCCAAGGGGTGATGATACACAGCGGGTAGAGGGCCTCGATTTGAAGCGAGAATGGGACGGCCAGTTCCAATACCGTGTCCAGGCCGTGGGGCGCGATATCCCTGTTGGCGGGAAAGTGCCGTTTCAACTCACGATCACGCCCTTGACGAAATTCAAAATGCATAGCATAATGGTGCACCTTGACGGTAAACTCACATATCAGGGTGAGCTTGGCTGATACCCGTGATTTCTAAGAACGAACGGAGTATTATACACAAGCCGGATCACGAGTACAGTCGGATGCCATACGACGCGCTACTTTGTTGGACGTCGGGCACAACAATCGGAATCAAAGATACAGCGAGCCCATTTTGCCACTGGCATCCGATGAGCTAGATGTATCCCACAAGTCCCCCTTATATCGATTTTTGAGACCTTGAGAGGACGAAAGCGAAGTGGCATCTTCCTTCACAAGACTGGGACCGTGGACAACTCGCCATGAATTGGCACTACCCGATTCATGTTCCATTCTGCGTTCGTCGAACCAAAACAAGCGGAGCAATGTCATGGTTGATCATACACTCAAGATAATATTGCGGGTGGAAAAGGAGGAAGGAGCGGTGAAGAAGAAATTGTGATACAAGCACCCATACAAATCCTGTCGGTAAGTCCGCAGTCACCTTCAACATGTTTGGCATTACCCGTATTCATTTACCATTGCTTGCAGTGCCACTGCACGTCTGAATGGACATCTCTTCCACGCTACGACGAGGTGCCGCGGTCGGGAGACGACTCCTCAAAAGAGGCATCAACCTGTCCTTGTACTCGCCGCCAAGCGAATGCGCGAAGAAACTCTCATACAACCGATAACCTCCCTATTCCTCGGGAACGTCTCACACCCATCCTAAGACTGCGCTCAAATCGGTCGGGTTCTCCGGCTAGCCGCACGCAACTGCATGACCGTTTAATGCGTGGTCTAGTGAGCGAGAGTGGTGAAGCGCCACCCTCCTACGAGCGTGTGGGTGCTAGTGTTTACGCATAGTTCATGACCGTCCTTTTTCCTCAGAGACTTTATATTTATTTCACTAGTAATGTTTCTTACCTTCCATCGAGGGTGGTGATCTTGGGACTAACCTGCAATTTTTCTGTACCCTTGTATTATATGATACATTTGTCTAAATCCCGTGACTCGTAGATATAGAGTCAAATACTCGGGAGAGGTTGGCTAAGCACGGTCCTTATCGTTAGGTCAATGGTACTTCAAGCATGATGAACGCGCATAGCGACTATCCTTGTGATGATCGGGACGGGACGACATCATAATAACCGATGCCAGGAGGACACCGGGAATGTGGAGGTATGTCCGACTTCATTTTCTGTGGGCACCGTTCTTCATGTCGTATGCGATTGCTCTGATGATTACATTAGTGCTGTGTTCTTACGTCCATGTTCATGGATCGATAAGATATCGACTGGGTGGGGCATCATGTATCATTCTCCGTGTTCGCAGTCACCGGCGTTCATTTCCTTATCCCGCTGACGTTCGATATGTCGTGTTGTACCTGATCACTCACAACACCCAGAATAGTTTGAAGGGACCTTGGATAGTCTGCGGAAGATTCATCTTACCCGTCTCACGTTCTACAAACGCCTTCTTGAACGCGCACAAGCAAGCAGAGCAGCCCAAGCGTACGTGCTCCAAGCTGAATTATCCATTCATCAAGGGATAATAAATACAAAATACCAGGTCGCAATCGATGGTGGTGAGATTTGCGTATGTGGAGATCGAGAGGCCAATCAGTACTGTGGCGTGTCCGCCGAGCATTCGAAGGAGGAGGAAGACGGGGTATGATTGACGAGTGCACTGAGGGGTGATGGGAGGGTTTGATGAAAAGGAAGTGAAGATGCTGTTAGGGGGTCGAAGAGGGAGGCAAGAATGCAGCCGCGAGTCTCTTTTTATATCTTGCGTTCCACATGTTGTACATATCTGGTCTCTGGCCACGAGCCAAATCATTGCAATCCTCCTTCATTGTCATTTTCCCATTGTCCGGCGTCACCCACTGTGTTGATCGATGTTTATGTAATACTAGATTGCGAACGAATGTTACTTCCAGCAGCTTTATTACCAGGAGATATTACTCTTCAAATACTGATGCCTCAAGTCGACACCATGGCGCCGGAGTTGTCACTATGGATTTCTCTGGGAATTGAGCATGAAGGAGGTTGTCAAGGTTGGCTTGGTGAGTGATAAATCAAAACGTTTCTGGTTCGGTGGCACCATTGACTGGCCCGGGACCTGTCCTGGAGGCCTAGGATACTGACGCAAATATTCTTCCATGTTAAACGACCCGTCCTGTGGCGCATTGACATTGTCTACAGCTGACGGCAAATGATTCCGTGCCGATCGGGGCACCCGATATCACCTAAAGGGTTCCCGTTGTATCACTCGCTACACCATCGTGAATCCAATTTCGCAAATGCCTTGCCGCAGAGAGTCAGGTTTTTGAATAGACATACCAATTTGAACACAATGTTGTTCCTAAAGGGAAGTACCGTAGCCATCAAGAGTGCGGTTTGCGTTTTGTTTAAGGTGCAATGTATTTCAGACAGGCGACTCGTTTCGGGATCTTATGACGAAACCGGTTAACGACGTGGATTTCCTGGCAGAGGAGGGTATGGTTTACACTCGCAGTTTCCTTGATGTCTCTGCTTATTCTTGCTTTCAGATGTGTTCAGTTGTTGGATTCCACGACGGATGCTGTTGAGCAGCAGAGATATCGGCATAACATACTGCGATTTTGACGGTTCCGCCAAACCACGCAAGACGTCGTTGTTGGCGCAGTCGATCCGAGGAAGAATAGGAGGGGGGGGGGGGGGGGGGGCAAGCTGCCCGGCGGGGGCTGTTGGCGGCCGGGGGG
>JBBPOR010000229.1:0-29498 GCA_038091555.1 Leccinum sublutescens | reverse complement strand
GTCGGCGGGGAGTTAGTTTTCGACGCAAATTGTTGTGCCGGGGTAGTTTCTATGGGCATCATTTCCGCCAGGTCCATGGTGTCTGGGCAGGGGCAAAGAAAAAGGCAACTTCGGGGATGGTCGAGTTCTTTGCTCGTGGAGACGCAAAGTTGGTCATGCGCCGTGGTCATCGATATGTACCCGATGTCGAGTTCTGGCCAGCGAATAAAAATGAAAATAAATAAAAAAGGACGGCAAAGTCATTCGCCTGCTCATCTCCATCCAGTTGGCGCCGTCGACGATCACAACACCAGAACAGGGGCAGAAAAATAAAAAAACAAAAACACACTCGCTGAGGTGAACTCTTTTTCCGACGAAGTCGTTTGTACCTGGGCGGCACCGCAGTCACGTTTCACGTGACTTTTCAGGGGTTAGGGTTTGAAATAAAATGTGTGTATACGTCGGGGCTCGATCCGAGAGAGGCCATCAAACATCATGCCAGACGACTCCACCAACGCACCGCCCGACGCATCCTCTTCCGCCTCTCCCGCTCAACGCACAAAACAACACCGACAACCGAACAATTCCTCATCTCTCGTTCGTTCTCGCACTTCACCATCACAGGGCGAACACGACCCACGCCCGCCCACAAAGCGCGCTCGCAAAGCCATCAACTGCGAGCCTTGCAGGAACAGCAAGCTCAAGTGCGACAGGTATCCAGCTCTCCATCTCCCCCACACACTCTCAGTCTTGCTCACACCCGCCAGAAACCGTCCTTGCTCCAGCTGCGTCCTCAGAGGTCCGTCTTTCTCTCTCACTTTTTCCTCCTCCTTACCCCCGGCCAGGTACAATTGCTCTCTGTTACCAGGATGCGAAAGGCCACGAGTCCGACCTTCACCTCCGCGACGACCAGTACGCCCTCGTGCCCTCTTCCGTACCCGCTCACCCTTACCCCCTGAATACAGCAATGCAAGCCGAATCGACCCCATGCAAGAAATCACCCGTCTCAAGCACTCGGTCTCCCTTCTCGAAACTTTCATCCTCGCAAATCACCGTCCCGGCGCCCCTCTTCCTCCCCATCTGAAACATCCCCTTGAAAATTCCGTCCCCCCCACCGCCCCAAAGAAGGAACCCGTGGAGACGGACATCCTGGAAAAGGACAGCGTTCCCGGCATGCTTGGCAGCCATGGTCAAGGAGGCTTCTACGCCGGCGCCACATCTGCCGTTACACATCTCACTCTGGTATTTCCTATTCCCACTCACCTCTCCCTCGCTAACCCCTTCCCCCTTCCCCTCTCGTTCCAGAATTCGAGACCGTCGGACGACAGCGACCGTCAGCCAAGTCAGGACGTCCCTCTTGACGAAATCGTCACGACAAACGAATATGATAGAGATCTTCTCGCTCTCCTGCCCTCCCTTGAGACGATCGACGGCCTGGTCTCCTACTATTATGAGTACTGCAATTGGATTTATCGCCACGTTAATCAGCCTGCGTTCTTAAATGCTTGGTCACGGTACAAAACCGGCGTTAATGCCGACCGTATCGTCCTCGCCACCGTCTGTATGATCATGGCCATCGCTGTACATTATCTTCCCCCCGGCGACCGCCTCGTGTCCCAGCTGGGCGACTCTCTCGAGGACATCTGTCGTAAATTTTACGACGTTATGCGTTCCGCCCTCGATCGCTATAGAGCTGAACACAAGGCCTACAGCCTCGAACTCGTCGAGTGCTTGCTCATTCGTTGCCATTATCTCACTCTCGTCAAGACGGACAGCGAGGAAATCTGGAGCGTCCGGGGAGAGCTCGTCAGCATAGGTATGGCCATGGGCTTGCATCGTGATCCTTATAAATGGCGCATGTCTAAAGAACTCGCCGAGAGGAGGCGTTGGGCCTGGTGGCACATCATCCTCCTTGAAAGGTTCGTCACGCTTGTTTTCCGTCGTTCCATTCCCGACCCACGTTTTCCGCAGGTGGCAAGCTTTCATGTTTGGCCGGCCAATTTCTATCGCTTCCCACCATTTCGATACTCGACTTCCAGATCCATCCGACCCTGCACGGCACCCCGACGAGCCGCGCATCTATGTCCCGAACCTTCATCTCTTCCGTTTAGCTTACATTCTTGGTGACATCATGGATAGCGCAGTCTCCATGCGTCCGGTCCCGTACGAGACCGTCCAAGCCCACGACCGCGCCCTGACGCAATGGATGGAAACTCTCCCTCCAGAACTCGACCTCGATGAATTCAGGGTAGCACGCAGTCTCGCAAGTAACAACGTCGTCGCCCGTCGCCTAGGTGTCCAGAGCGTGATCATCCGCACGAGCTACTATCATATTCGTTTCACCCTTCACCGACCATATGCATCCGCACCTTCGCCCAAGACCGGCGATAAGCAGGCCTCGTCCTCAAAAGACAAGGACCCGAAGCGCGAGCGCCACCTCATGTCGCTGGATATTGCCGTTGGGGCTGCTGATAAGCTGATCACGCTCGTGGGACAAGCACGCCCTGACTTCCTTGCGAACGCATCGCTGGCTGTTCCTGGGCACATGAATTGGGGCCCATTCCACGTATTCAGCTCCGCAATGTTTTTCTCGTTCCAACTGATTTCAAATCCCGACCAGCCTGGTGCTTCGTTATTCCGTGCAAACATACAGAAGGCGTTGACGACGCTGGAACTCAGCAGAGGCACGCCTGTCGCTGATAAGGCGCTCGACCTTCTTCATGCACTCGCACCGTTGTACAGTCAAGATTTCGCAAATGAAGACGAACAAGAGCGAGAACGCATGAAGGGTCGTGTATTGAGCCTTGTCAAAACGCTCGCCTTCCCGTACCACGATTCTCCAAAGTATCCGAGGGTGAACTCGGTTGATTCACCCAACGCGCCGGGGTATCTGAGTTCGCCTGCCACTGGCCACTCGGGGAGCCCCCGAGGGTGCACCGCTCAGCCACGAGGGTCTGTGGATTACGCAACGGGGTCTGGAAAGACCACCAACACTTCTTCCTCCTCCTCGCTGGTCGGATATGCGCCCGTCCAGCCATCTCCCGTACAGTCGATGTCGACACAAGGGATCGTGGCTGGGCCGTCGAGTTCGTCCCCCTTGACATACTCAGTCGCTGCTTCCCAAACCTCACAGTCGCAGTTATATTCAGACACCTCTAGGGCAGCCTATCCTGTAGAGCGTCATGGCACTTATGGTGATGCGGCTCGTACCTCTGGAACAGTATCCGCAAATCCGTACCCGGATGCCCGCACAACTTCGTCTTATCCAGAGTCATATTCCTCTCGGCCCTCTTACTCCGATGGACCGTCGACGCGGAATTTTGTCGACCCAACGCGTCAGTCGTATCCTGACCCTTCGCGACAATCTTATATGTCGGGCGACCCTGCCCTCGGGCGTTACCCTTACTCGTATCCGACGGTGACGGAAGAGGAGACTATGTGGGGTGCCTCCCTCAGCCAAGCAGAATGGGCTCGATTTCTTGATGTGATGCAGCATCCACGACACTCGGGCGATCGGCAATGATTGTGCGACCTCCTGGTGACACTTAATGGAGAAGACTTGGTTTATGTAAAAGGACTGGATGGATTCTTCGGTTTTGGTCTGCTGGTTACTCTCCCCCCAAAATCCCCTTGAGTCGCCAGTGCACTCTCCTTGTACGTACGTATTTGTGGTGGTGCAGGGCAGTTTGCTTGCCTTGCCCCCCTCGCTCACCCATACCCCCTTATCTATTTTCCTTTTTCCTCTTCTCTTTTCCTCTATCCACGCAACCTCCTAATCAATGCACGTCTATCCACATTTTAGCTGTTCGCTGTCGTGTGTATATATTTCGAACTGCTTTGGCCGCCATTACCACTCTCATCGCTATACTATCATGTTGCATTGTATCCATATGCGCATTCATCGAACCTTACTTTTTAGAGCGAATGCGAACGCTCCCTGGGATTTTCTTTTTCTTTTCTTTCGTTTTCCCATTCCACGCCGCACGTCAAAAGTATCGTCATATTTTGTATAAATATTTCAAAAAAAAATAACGAAGAGAAAAGAAAAAAAGAGGCGTGGATGCGTTGGTCAGCGACCCTGCCGGCAGATGCGCTTCGACCAAGAAAAAGAAGTCAGGAGGTCACATTTCACTCTTCGTCCGGGCCGTGTTCAGTGTAATTAAATTATGAAACGCAAGCAAAAGGGTGTATATACATACACTTATGTATATAGCAGATAAGCAAAAAAAAACCACGGTCCGGTCCCCCTCCCCAAAGAAGGGGCAGTGCGTCCCCAATTTTGGCGTCGACAAGGCAAGTTTCCGGCGTTCTAGGACCCACGAATCATTGCGCACGTTCGACGGGAAGAAGCTCTACGTGTGAGGAGAAAGAGTGGGGGGAAAAGAGGGAGAAAAAAAATTGTATACTGGGATAAGAAAAAAAAAGATACGAATCAACGAATCACAGAGCAGCGAGTTTGCTCGTTTTCTGCATCCGCTTGACGCGGTTGTTGAGTTCCGTCTGGAGCATCCGTCGGAGTGTCTGTCCGTGGGAACTCAGGTCACCCTGTGCGGTCGCAGCGACGAGGACCTGGTCGATGAGAGTGTAAGGGAGCCAGGTTGTGCACGACGTTTTCGGTTGAGCGCGTGAGAGCGCAGCGTCCGCCTGTATAGATTAATCCCGGAGGCGCCGGAAGCAATAGCGTGTGTGTGTGAAACCGTAGGGAAGGAGATCGGAACAAGGTACGATCAAAAAGAGTACTAGTGAGCCTCCATGACGAAATCGAAAAAAAATGTTTGGCTGACCTTGCGAACGAGCGATAGCGTGTGTTCCAGGGCGTTCTCGAGGAGGTCGAACCGGAGACTAGCGCGAATCAGGTATTCGTGGTGGTGATCCTGGGAATGGGACGAAGACGAGGGAAACAAGAAGACATAGTGAGCAGGTCTAGCACGGTACCGAACATGGATCGAGACTCACCTCGAGCGTGTGTATGAGCCAAGGGGGAGGAGGCGATGCCCTGTCATGTGACAGGATGGAGTCCAAGACCGTCTTGTTGTACCGGTAATCCGTGTCTGCACCGTCGTGGCGTTCCAGAGCGAGTTTGAGGTACCGCCACCCTCGATCGGCGGGTGTTCCCGGCCAGGAAGAGACATCATCCGTGAGTAGCCAATCGGCCGTATCTTGTCTGACGCCGGGTATGAACTCAGTACTGCAAACGACTCGATGACGAGAACAACGACCTACAAAACTCCGTCCCGGTTTCGCGAAAGCCTCATGCATTGTCCCGCCAGGGCAGCGAAGATCTCACTCATATCCACGCCCAGAGCACGGGCCGTTGTAATTGCCAGCTCGAATTGGTTAGCCTGCCCTAGCCGTAAGATTATGAGGGATGGCGATAACAGAGGGTCTGCAACGTAATCGGGTCAGCCGTCAACCCTTGATAAAGTGAACCGTTCATTGTGCGCTTTATTCACCTGGAGCATTAATCAATGTCGAGTCACGTTGAATGAGGCGTAGCCTTGCAGATAACAATGTGTATTCGAAACGGAGGTCTTCCAGGTCCATGATCTCTGAATCAGTGCCAGTGGTCGAAAGTGGCAAGTTTTGAGCCAATTTCCGCCGTTTACGGGACTATGATCACAAGATCAGCAATACGAAACGATCACATGAAGATCGGCACTCACCTCGAAGCCCTTGACGTTTGAAGCAGGCAGTTGGACAACAAACCATGCATTTTTTGGTTCCAGAAGGGACAACGAGTTAATCGCGAGCAAATATGATCCCAGTTGGTCTTCCAATGACAAAATCACGTCACCAGCTTTGCCGGAGATCTCCTGCACTTTGCGTGCACGTTGATACATTGTTCGGGCAGCTGAGGGTTCGAGGGTTCAAAAACGTGATTTAAATGAATAGCAAGAAACTTACCATTCCTATGGTCCCCTCTTCGTGTATACCACGTGTATAGGATTCTAGAGTAGAAGGGGCGAGCACGAGGATCCGTGTTACGCGCCTTAAACGCAAGGGCATCGTCCACTTCAGATGCAAAACCAGCAAAATCGAGAGATACGAGCATTTCGATCGCGCCCTCTTCACACATTTGATAAACGAGCTGGGAGATACAGTCACGTTTCCTGTTCATATCTCGGTGTCAACAGAATCCGATGCAGATACGTGTGAAATGGCTATCTTACACGCTATCAAAGGGTGTTGCGATTATCGATGAATAGGCATTTTCCCAGGAAGAAAGCTCAATGTATCCTCGAGTGAGGGCATACCATATATCTGCTGTGTCAGCCTCTGGGGGGGCGACCGATAAGGCGAGACGAAGAAACGAAACCTCGTGCTGCGTGAGGCCATTTGACCTAAAAATCGTGGACACTTCTAAATAGAACGAGAAATCCGAATCATATAGAGCCTTGGCAGGAAGGACGGACGATAGTGCCTCAGCGTCCTCGAACGATAGTCCACTCTCAGGGCCTGGGGATCTTGATATAAGAAGAGTGATATGAAGGGATCTTGTGACGTACCAAAACATGCAGCGACTTTCTCCATCAAGTTGACTGCGTCGTCTGCACGCCCCAGAGCAACGTAGAGTTGAGCAGTGACAAAGACAACACCAGGAGTTCGCGGGAGCCATGCCAACATGTCTCGGGCAATATCAGGATATCCCAAGCTACAAAGGCCGTCGCAAAATTGTACTTCGAACAGAGTAGCATGCGCGGGGGAAGTAGATTGGAGCAGTCCAACAGAATCCAGGAATCGGTGGGCCGAACCAGGTAGTTCATTGCACTCGCCCGTCTGAGCTATCAGACGATGTACCAGGGAAGATGTTGGTGCAAAGCGAGAGTGATTCCTCGACACCTGCATGTTGTTCATGCGCGCAATTACGTCGTCTGTGTTTGCGTAGTCTGACGGACCAGAATCTTGAGCGCTATCGGCCGTTGGTTGACGGGAAGCACAACGCAAGATTGCAAGGCCACGAAAAACGGCAAACACCTCTTCTAACAGCGATTGATCCCACTCTTTTAAATCATCGGCGAGGAAGAAGAGAAGGGCCATCAAAGCCAAGCAGATATCATAGCGAACATGCACCGAGATGGAAACGTAGGCTGCTGTCAAGGCAACCCTCCACTCAGACCGTGTTGGGGGAAGGAGTAGTTCGACCTCATCCTCTTCTCGCTTGACCTGTGGATCGAAGCCGGCGACCAGATCTAGGGTGATTCGGATATCCTTGTCCAGATCTTCGACATCTCGTAATCTTGTAATAATCCAGTTCTGAGTAACATCATCGAAATATTCCTTGAAATCCAGCCGTTGCACCTGGTCCCCCAGGATGTCCACAATGGAGAAGGCGATTTCCTGATGGAGAATATCCATTACCCTGGTCTCCACGTTGCGGAGAAGTTCCGGGCCGGCTTTGTCGCATAGGGTCCACGCAATGTCGAGAACGGCAAAATGAGAGTCCACAGCGAGCGAGTCGCTGAGGTGCCTATGGATAGCAATTGGGAGATCCTCCTTTGCGAGAGTATTAATTCGCTCCCTTTCGACCGTGATGACACCTTCACTGCTGTGGCCAACGCAAAGAGCAAGTGGCCACCGCGCACTGCGCTCCACTTCACGACAACGAGCGATAAACCCCTCCCAATCACGCTTGAGCGCACTCCAGTACCGGTCGTGCTGCATGGCACCCGTATGCGGGTCTCGTACGAGGGAGACGGTACAGCCCACCACAGCAGCGATGTTCTCGACCACGGATCCATACGAGGCCGTGAGCTCTGGGGCAGGGGGACCAGGGAGAGAGAGAGAGGCGTCAATGTACTGCTCAAGGGCAGTGCGGATAGTCAGGGGGGAAAACACGCCTGGCCGGAGAATTGCCTGCATGAATTTCTCCGTGAGCGAGCCAGGGGAACGAAGGAGTTCTTCAATGTATGCAGGGGTCAAGTCCGCCTCTTCCCCATGACTGGATGTTGCCCACGTTGTGTTATCGGAAGCATTCTGGTTCCCTAGGACCAAAGGGGTGCGCTCCATCATTGAGCAACCTTGACGTTCCCAGAGCACGCACAACACGCCGTCGTTAATTATGAAATCTTGCAAGTGACAGTGAGCACTGGCAGCGGAGCACTCGATGGTTCCAAGTTCCCGCAGTTGATCGGCCGTTGAGTCAAAGATCTGGAAATAACCACCGGAATGAGAGTCGGTTGATGATGGTGTGAACGCAATGGCGAACGTGCTTTCATCATTGTTACCACCAGAGCAAATACGGAGAAGATTGCGTGCTTCGGCATCTAAAAGCTCTGATATGGTGGCGCGAGACGAAGTTGGATGACCAGTTACCCTACTTGAAATGGCTTTGGAAGCAACGCAACCGCTTTTTGCCGTCCAAAGGCGAAGGACACGATCCTGCGAAAGGGTCCAGATGTGACTGAGATCGGTGGGTTGTGGAAGGCTTGCTATGGAAAGTATTTCCGGTGCTGCGTTTGCACTGGATTGAAGACCTGGAATATAAGACGCAAAGGCTCCAAATAAAGATTTTGGCTGGCTGAGGGTCTCCGTCCAAAGATCTGCGAGGGGCGGACTAAGTACACATACAAATTGAATTGGACTGAAAAGTACACACCATCGCATGTATCGTCACCAATTCGCTCTGACTCTATACGCAGAAGAGATCCGTTTTTCAACCCGATTGCTATACAGTGAATCCCCTGCACTTGGACGATACTCCTGGAGAGATCGGTAACGCTCTTGATAATGTACTCTCTGCACCAATTCGGAGGGGCCTGATCGTGCCAGAGCAGGTTGGGATTTGCCGCCGGTAACACCAGACGGTAAAGCGAACCTGTGACTGTAACGACCAACAAATGGAGCTCCTGTTCTGCGGCCGCAAAGATAGCTGGTGAGGGGAGAATGGGGACTGGAAAAACGAAGCGAATTGGAAGGGCTTTGGTCGAGAGCGAGACAAGTTCTAGGATCAAACCACCATGAAGGACGCGTAACAGGATGGATCCGGTGTTTTGTAAATGTACAACGGACGCGAAAGACGCGTGTTCTGGTTGTAGATCTACTTCAGCGTTTAGTGCAGGAGCGAGAAGGTTTCGACGGGCAGATTGTAGGACGACCGAGGGCGCGTTTGAGGAGGGGAAGAGGGAAGAAAGCTGAGTGGCAACTAAGATGGAACCTGCAGTCATTGCGAGTGAAAGGCTGGTAGGGGGAACTCTCTGGGACGCTCAACGTCAATTTGCGTGGACCGGACAAGGCGCTCACCCAACCATACCTGCCTTTTTGGGAACGGACTGAGAAAGTTTCCAAGTAGTCTAACGGTAGTATTTTTGGTATGTGCTACTCGAACAGACTTCACAGTGTTGTGTGGCCGCGAATCACAGGTACAAAAAAAACTGTAATGACCGTAACCTTGTATTCACTTGCGGGGGCTGCGATCAGCTTGATGGAAAAGAAGTCCCACACCACCGTTTGATACTATCTCTTTGCACCCATCAAAAGAAGGGGATAGAAATGACAAACCACATAAGCGGTAAGTTGATCTAGGAAGAGTTTGAAACAGGTGAATACTTACCATGAATCCCAAGTCACAAAGCCTCGAGGACGAGGGTTCCCACGCACCTCGACTATGCGAGGCCTGCGATACTAACTCGGAACCGGCTTACGGACATCGTGATATCGAAACTAAAAACGGCTACGGTGTGCACAGTCACCAGTGGAAGCCTCGAAAAGACCACTGTTACCAGGTAAACACCGTTCAAGAACGCAGCAAGGTAAATGATGACAAGGGACCCGTAATGCATCGTGTCCAGGACGTATCAAAAGCGCAAATTGTCCTGTCCGAGAATCGGGAAATTTCTGATGGCAGCAAGGCTTCCGCACAGAGGGAGTGTCCCTATCAAGGAAAGACAAGTCGAATCTCAAAGGGCCCATTCATCAATTTTTGGGGGGCGAATCAACTGAAGAAGAATTGTGACTCACAACTTCACTGAGCCAGGACAGGGGGAAATGATGGCATGAGCATTGGCGAGCTCACTGTGCATCATCACACGGACATGACATCCAACACATCATAATTATTTTGGTGACCAAAGGATATAAACGTAAGTCGAATTACCGGAATCGATTTGCAAGCGGTACCGGCGTGGTGGCGGCTGCGGTGTCTAGCCTGGCTAGTCACATGAATACAATTCATAGACTGCACCGTGACAATGTCCCCCGCTTGAGGTGACTTGAAGATCACGCTGCTCAAGTGGGCCGCAACTGGTCAGAGACTGAGCGCGCCATATCAAGGGACCTAGCAAGCGGATCCACAGATCGACAAGTTCCGGTTTGACCCACCGACGGGGTAGTTGAAACCTCGTGAAACGCGCATGCTTGAACCCCAGGATCGTAAGAACCCAAAGGAGAATGCACACAGCCGAATGACATGATGAAAAGGGAGACTTGCGCGCCGGTCGGAACAAACAATGACAACTTGAATGATGCTCCGATGACCTCTTCGCTAACTGGATCGTGTTCATGAGTTTGGTACTTAGAGATGGATAATTTCAAATGTACAGACCTCATGAGGCCCCAAGCGCGCTCCGCACCAGGACTCTGGAACACTTATGAGGCAGGATGGTCTGATCAAATTGTGCACGAGCACGGAATCTATCTATTGGATCCACCTGCTACACCCACTCGCGGAGTCAAGGCGAACACGCTCTTGTTGCATTTAATTGATCTGGTGCTCGAAAGAAGAACTGGACCCTAGCTAACGCGCGTCGCATTCGTTGGCGGAGCACACCGGCGTGCGTGGTGATAAGCCAAAAGCCTCGGGTCATTGATGGCGCTGGAGGCGGTCCATCCGTTAGAAGGCCGTCACTGGCAAGCGTGGTCTGCATAATCGACAGCAACGGAGGGTTTGGACGACCCCAAAACTGCCAGCTGCGACAGGAACGCGTTGACGGAACTCGGCTCGGCGCCGTCAGCGGATAAGTGACACAGCAATCGGACTCGGAAGCAAAACACAGCGTGGATCTGCTTTATGTCAATATGGCTTGCGAGTATGTCTTCAATGATTATTGTGCGCAAGTCTGGACCGAAGACCGTCGTCTCTGCCAGTGATACTGCCAGTGTGTTATTTCCCGATCTAGTTGTGACAAATTGATCTACATCATCCCATCATCCATTCCGCCCCAGTTTCAATCATGCTCGGAGCCTTTGAACCTTCTAGCACGCACTCCCCGTCATTGATGGCCGAGCTCTTTAATGTTCTCCTTCTCACTTCCCCTTACTTCCAGTGTCACCTCTCACCCCACTCCACATGAACTTCAAATTGCCAAACCTCTGCGGACACCGCGATGGGCCGATTTCTGCGATCGCTTGTACTACCTCGTGCTACGCTAAATCCACTACGTTGTTCTCCTTAGTCTATGGCATCACCCTGACCTCGTTTTCAGAGACATATATAAACCGTCGCTGCTTCCTCCGTCATCCCCAACAGCGCTCTACTACTATACCGGTCGGACTGGTCCTAACAACCCAATTACTTTATTCCCTGCCTACTACTCGCCTACGTTTATCTTTCGCGCCCCTTTCTTCTCGCTCGTAATTTGTCATGGACCAACTAACGTCCTACCAAGCTCTCCTCTTCCCTTCCGACGGTCGGAACCCACACATGGTCCCGCTCATGACGAGCCCGACATCCATGTCCGACCCCCATACACCCTCATCAGGCTCAGCCTATAACACCCAACCCACTCGGATGCCTCATCCCGAGGTCTACATGGATTACATCGCAGAGGGTCTCGGTGCCCGCGCATGGCGTTATCATGTAAGTCTAAACACACAACCGATCGCCTAAGCCATTAGACGCCCCTGACCAAACTACTATATCCCACAAAAGCTCGTCGAGGCGCTCGACGGAATGAACAAAAAATTTGCCCAGCCTTACGTTGTCTTTTATCCCGTCGTCTCGCGTGACGGCATGCCCTTCCCTATCAACAGGGGCATCCGAGAGATTCAAGGGAGGGCTTATCGAGAGGCCAACGCATGGCGTGGCAACATCATTGTCGCAAAATATCGAGAGAGTCCGTTCTCGTCCATGGTTAGCGGCTCAATCGCCGATTTCCCAATTCTGAGAAATTACTTCATGACACACGGGGCCCCTCCACAGGCAAGTTAGACTGTGCTCAGCAGTGCTAGCAGTGCTTCAACTCATGGTTTGCGTTTGGCAGGCTTGAGGCAAATGTAAAAAATCGTCCACCTCCGAAGGACGGCCATATGCAATGGAGCACCGCTCCGCACATCCTTCAGGCTTTCAGGGACTATGCTTATATGACCATTTATGACAAAACTATCGAACCTGGCGCAGATTAACGCCCAGTAATCACATAAGCAACTCCATGTTTTTTCTTGCATGTCCATCATTACTTTATGATAGCATCTTAAAATTAAATGTAGACCAGTTCTTTAATCTACAGTTCCTGATGCTCTGCTCCACCACCTTTTGTCGAGGAGGCGGTCTGGACCGGTGGCCTGTCGTCGTTGTTCGAGCTTCCTGTTGGGTGCGCGGTCTGCTCGTTCTTCGGATCGCAGTGCTCCGGAATAGGGCTCTGCGGGTCGATGGGAGGGTGAAGTACCCTCCCTATCTTGAAGTACGTCTTGTGTTCGGAGAAAAACTTCTTCCAATGTTGTACACCCTGTCGTAACGAGAAGAAAAAATCATTTCATTCCGTTGCATCAGCGACCGCGTTCATTAACTAAAATCAATGAACCCACGCTGAGCTCTTGGTCACTCAATCCTCGCAAGTCGTGTGTACGGTGCGTCGCGAAGCATCCGGTTGCGAAAGATCTCGCAGCATCGACGCCGGCCCTGC
This sequence comes from Leccinum sublutescens, assembly GCA_038091555.1. Lineage (NCBI taxonomy): Eukaryota > Fungi > Basidiomycota > Agaricomycetes > Boletales > Boletaceae > Leccinum > Leccinum sublutescens. The sequence goes on along the minus strand of JBBPOR010000229.1, from coordinate 16,680 downwards.
ACAGCGCCACCGACGGGTCAGAATAACTATACTGCAGAACGAATACAGCGGGGGGAGATGGAGGGAAAAAAGGGTCGGGGGAATTGAATGACGACGTACTTACATGCTGTGGTATGGACCCCCAGGGCCGTACGTTCGTCTGTTGCTCGAGACGTCATAGACTTCTCCGTCAATCTACACGTCGCTTGGAGTGAGCTGACCCTGCCAGTGTACGACTAAGCGCGAACATCCCTACCGCGATGTACAAGGGCTTGCTGGCGTCCGTCCCATCGAACGTGGTCAGGTAGGACTCCGAGAACAGGCGGCCGCTGGGCTCCTATGACCACATGCGGTGAGCCCCAACTTCCGCGACTATGTGACAGCACCGCGAAGATCCCGGAGAGAAAGAGAGAGAGAGTACGGTATGAGAGTGCACTCACCGGCCAATACGTCTTCAGTCTGGCCCACTTGCCATCATACTCCCACAAGAAACTGCCAGTGAAGAACTTGCCAGCGAGTGTCACGATAAGCAAGAGGTAGACGAGGAACTTGAGGAAGCCGAGGAGGCTGATTTCCTGTTCGGCGGTCGGGTCTCGCTCTTCTGGCCCGACCTTTTCCCCTCGTGCAAGCTTCTCCTCGCGTTCCTCCTTGCGTTCCAGCCACGCTTGGTGGAGCTTCTCCTGCTTGACTTTGTATTCGTGGTAGCTAGCGTGCGATTGAGCACACAGGGACGCTACACGATACTACACGTACGCTAAGAATGGCTGGTTCGCGGCCTTCTTGGACACCATCCTATCAGGGTTTGCAGGGTCTGGCACCATTTCTTCAGCTGTCGGTGGCTTTGGAGCACTACCGTTAGGATTCCAGAGCCATGACATCGTGGAAAGAACGTTGATGGATTGTACGGGTAAACGACAGTAAAGAACAAACAAAGGAGTGACTCGGGTGCAATAGTACTGAAAGCAGTGTTCAGTTCACGACAAATTTCCAAGAAAACATGTACGCTCGTGACAATAAAATACCATGCTATAGGGCACGGAGGCCATGAATTAGGAGTGCACCTGTGCAAAAGGCAGTAGGTATGCATATAGTTATAAGGTAGATTGTACACCGCCTTGGGGATGAGAACGTGGACAGGGAGTCGTGAATGCAAATAATGAACAAGACGGAGAAGGCGGAAATAGTGTTAAGCATGAGGGGAAAGCCCAGGAAAGGATAGGATGATGCGAAGGAAATAGAGTGAAGATTACTACTACTAGTGACGAAGGTATGAAGGCGGGACCCCCAGGGAAGAAATGCAAAGGAAAAACAAATTGGGCGATGAGAGATACCAAACTCATTGTAACGGAGAAGAGAAAGAATGCGAGGATATCCTGTGTGGGGTAGTAGAGCAGAGTCTGGTGACGACAAATGAGGGGGAAGACAGAGTGCGTTTGTACTCATGAAGTCGTGGAGGAGCCAGGAAGCTGGTGCTGCCTCTGTTCTCGTTCAGTAGCTTTCGCGGAGACGGTGATGTACGCGCCGCCGGCTTCTTCATTTCCTAAGCCAGGCGGGGCAGGAGGGCTTGTCAGAAATTGGATGTCCTCGGAGGGATCACTTCCGATCCATGGTCTAGCATCGATGAAACGCTGAGTTTTTATGAACTACACGATACAAACATGAATGGGTTTGTCCGGCTGATTAATGTGATGATCATACCTTGGGTAGGGAGTCCATAGCCATCAAACGAAGGACGTGTGTTTGAATGCGGGAATACAGTTTGATGAGCATCTGGAGTTGGGTCGCATTGAAGGCAGTGGCTTGACTAGCATCAACCTGGCCGTCAAAGGTTCTGCCGTTCAAGTTGGTCATTACCTCGCCCAGGTAACTAGCAAGATCGAGTCTCAAACTATGATCGATATTGAGCTCATTCTGACTTGATGGCGCGAGATACTTGTTGTAGATCTGGAAAGCCGTCTGGATAAGGGATTCGTGATGTTTCTCCATAGCAGCTTGGCCGGGCGTCGCTTTTGCCCCGCGGTTAACGGGAACGTTCGCCTGAGCGCTCGATGTAATGCTAAACTTGTGCTTGAAATCCTCGACATCGAGCCAGAAAGAAAGGTTCTCTTCACAGAAGTTCGCCTTGAGGAAGTCACGGAAGAGGGCTCGGGAGGACGGCTCTTCGAGGATTTGGTTCAGACGATCAGTGTTGCTCTTGACGCTCGCCTTCACTTCCTTTGACTCCTTCGACGAATCATTGTAAGCAGCGTTGAGTCTCTCAGCCATAGATATCCGGCGGTGAATCCTAGCATCCGCAGCGTGGGCAGTGGCTTCAGGACCCGATTTAGTCGCGACACCCTCTACAGTAGTGCTTTCCAGCGAAGTGCGTTCGTGTAGGTTGGTCACGGAGCTGTGAGGAGAAGTTGAATATTCTTCCCACTGGGCTACTCGTTTTCCTTCGTCAGTAATCCTGTAAATTGCCTTGGCAGTACATCGGAATTCTCCATGTTGCTTAAAAACGAAGATGGTAAGACACGCGTGACGGAGCCGAACAAAAATGACAAACAAAACTCACGCTAACGGGCGAATTGCCACCGGGAGCAGAACCTCGGACGGTGAAGATGATGGCAGAATCGTTGTTTTTCCTTTTGTCGCTGACCAACGTGATGAGGCCGAAACGGACAAACTGCGCCGCCATCTCTGCCGCTTCCTCTCTCCCCACGACGGACGTAAAGTCACAGAGCCACTCGAGAGCAGAGACTGCGGCAAAGCAATTTTTGTGTACGACGGTTGCTTTGCCCAGAATGGGTTGGGCCCTTTCTTGTACGTCCATGAGTTGAACACCCTTGGAACGCTCGTGGTACTCATGGAAGGCGTCCTGGGGTACGGAAGCGTTCTGAGGAGGGTAATTGGGCTGACGTCCGACGAACCGACGGAAGAGGGCAGTTATTACGGATTGTGTGACGATGATCTCGTCATCTGCCGCGCGGCGCTCGAGGTGAAGTAATTTGATACAGATAGGCTGCGAGGCAAATACGGGCTGGAGATGATCGGAATTGATGCCATTTTTCGATATGAATCGCTCGAGGACGTGGAGACCCTTTGGCGTGAGGACATACGTGCCACGATCCTTGAATAAGTTTGACCCCTGATCAGCAGCATTTTCGATCAGACGCGCATCCATGAAATGCTGGCACATCGCCTTTGCCATTTCGCGGGTCATGGAGAATGTGGTAGTCGTGGTAGTCGTCACTATTCGTGATTTGTCTCTTGGGTCCGGCCCACGGTTGGACTGGGAGAATTTGAGGGAAGCGAGGTTTTGAGCTGCCTCGTCACTAAAAACAGAAGGTGAGAGGAGAGAAGGGGAAGAAAAATGAGTAGGCTGACGTGGAGAATGAGTTCGGGAAGGTGCGGAAATATTGTTTGTGCGTTGTCAGTTGGAGAGAAACGACGAGGGTGGCAAAGAGATCGAGAGTGTCCTGAACAAGGGTTAGCGGGAAACGAATAGAGAGAAAGAGAGAAGGAAGATACCTTGAGGTAGGGTCTCCCGCGCTTGGTTGTCTTCATCATGTGAGAAGTGCTTGCCTGCGGGGAAAGATCTGAGGACATTAGGGAAAAGGAAAGGAGAGGACGGAATTAAATGGGAGGACGAGAAATGAAGAGGAGGAGAGGAGAGAAGAGAAGAAACGAGGAAGAGAGACGTTGATACAGTCGGGTTGTAGAAGTCTGTGTAAGCGTGGACGTGGAATTATTTATTGTCTCTTTTTTATTTTTTATTATGCCGTAACAGCCGGCCGCCCCGCCACAGCCCTTGTCACCGAGCGAGTCGTCGAGCACGCTTCGAGTCAAGTCGTTGCTAGGCATTCCCGCCCCGCCAGTCTCCCGTTTCTTGCGCCGGACAGCCTCAAATCCACATTAGTCCCCGCCGCCTTGTGACAGACGTGCAGTTCGCGCGAGTATGTAGCATGCCGCAGCGCTGGCTGGCACGTGTCACTCATTCATCCTGAACCTTGCTGCACGTCCACACGCGATCTCGTGTTCCGCGAACTCACCGCGTCCATCCCAATAGCGATCCTCAGACCTCAAGCTCGATGCCGAGCGGGACGTTGTCGGACGGTGCACCAAAGTCAACCCGTTATAATGTTCCCACGCATGCCATGACTAACAATCGGGCTCCCACACCTCCGCGGCATTGGATAACTCTGTCGATCTCGCCCCTCCAACTTGTAAGCAGACTCCGGAGCTCGCCCTCGCTTGGCACGACCGAGCGACCCACGGACCCACTGCAGAGAGTCTCTCCACCTGGATCAGGCACATGTATATATGATCGCCCTGTGATGCAACATGTTCTCTTGACAGCCGTAGTACGTATGAGCCACCTTGACAGCTCCGTACCGTATGCCAGGGAGTAATTTATCGACCTCGCCGAACCCGTCTGTTTCAGTTGAATTCAAAACCCTTTTGTTCTTTCCAAGCGAGTTGATCTTACAAACCCATCGTCGATGCTCGCATCTTATAAATTGCGTGATTGGCGCAAAAAATGATCAGCTTAGCTTTTTAACGCGTGGCAATGCACAACGATCGACCTTTCTTCCCGTACAACTCAACTTGTAGCCATCCTTCCTTTTGGCCCCGTTTTCAATTCGACCGCCGACAGCAAAAGATTCACGATATGGATTCCAACAATATTAACGTGAGTCGTCGCCAACAAGCAACAGCACAGACACGACAAAAAAACATTCAGGATCCCACAGCAGTCAAAACCCTCCTTGACCAATTGAAGGCTTCTCGGGCTTGGCAGGACGCGCTCAACTCAAGTTCATCCTATGTCAATTCGGAACAGCCACATGTCCGTGAATTGGTTGCAACCTTGTCGGAGGATGCACCACGCGAACCAATTACTCAGTCGCTTGACACCGCTCCGCCACCTTCGGTGGCTTCTTTGCTTTCGCTGTTGACAACGTCGGACAACACGCAGCCGGCATCAAATGCACGCGCGTCTCATCAAGCGTCTCCGAACGCTGCTCAGTCATCACAGGAACGGCCACCCACTCAGTCCGAGAGCCGTCCTCCGCGGCTCGTCGCGGCAACGTCGACCACACGTGTGCAGGACATCGACATTCGTTCTCTGTCATTTCAACAGGCCCTTCCTCATCTTACCCAGCTTGCTGGTGATCCCGAGTTCCTCGAAGCCGTCTCTCGCGTACGAATCCATACATGATGCATATTTCCAATACGTTATTGAAACGGCGCCTAGCTGCGGCAGGAACAAAACGAACTCGAACAACATTTGTGGGAAGAAAGACAGGCCATACATAAGAAACACGAGGAAAAGGTCAAAGTTGCCCGCACCAAGTAAGTGTTGATGTAAAACAGTCGGTGGCCTCTTCATTCATCATTCCCATCTCACGGTAGAGCTACTCTGATCGGCGCAGGGTTATCAAAACACGAGGCTGATGTTCGAGGCTAAATGACTTCCTAATGATGGGATTCCCTAACCAATTGCACACAGATGATGAACGATGCATACCGGAGAGATCTACAGAGATTCGACAGGGAGCGGGTGTTGCTTGCCTGGGGTGCTCTCGTTGAGAAGCAACAGGTAGCACTAGAAACCCTCGGAGTGCCGACCATGTTTGCGACCACTTCCCAGGCGGACCGCCAGGTAAGCATGCGACGCACACCGCAATCTCATGACGTGACACTAGGGCATATTCTGTCGTAACAGAAGCAAGGAAGGGTTGTCCAACTTCTGGAAGGACTGTAGGGTAAAAGCTAGGGAACGGAACCACGTGTAAGCACCCTTCTTGAAGAAGTTTGACTTTCTCGGGAGCGATGGCTGAGCTCGAGCTCGACATTTGCTGTGGTCCATTCGCATCATGCGGTGATGAGCGAGGGAGGTGCTCGTCCTGGACGGCGGGACAGAGGGATGAAACTCGAGTCTGCCAAGCAACTTCGTTTAGCAGCTCGCCTGGTTACTGTAGCGAGTGTCACCTGTCGATCATGGGCCTAAAGCAACCGCTGTTTTTATTAAAAAATAACTTTTTTCCCCTCGAGTGAAGTGCCGTGCTACGTTCGAATCTAGATGGGAGCCGCGCTGAGGGGGGGTTGAGCTCGGGGAGAGGACCGGCGCAGGAGGATAAGTTCGCCGTGTGGCGCCAGATTGCTTACGGCAGTAGCTTCTTTCTCACTAAGTAGTGGTTGGTTAAAGTCTCTGGCTCACGCTCTAACGTCAACTTTCAGGGTTCAACTTGACAAGCAGGAGAGATTCGAATGTGTATGAAACGAAAGTTTCTCCGAGTCAAAAACAATCCGAATGTTCCTGGGCTCAAGTTTCTCACCCGAAGCGAGTGACTCGATTTTCGTTGTCTGCCCATATTCGTCCCTGGCGGCATGCAACCTCGCGCTCGAAGGGGTAAGTAAGCCCAAAATCCGCGGGATCAGTACTAGTGTCAGGCCCGCGCAACGTCGGCTATGGCCACTAAAAATGATTCCTCAGGGCTCAACCGCCGATGAGGCGACCTCCTACTAACCCTCTCTTCCTATCTATTCCTATCTACACATATAGTCCTCTCCTCTGCGCCGTTTGGCTCCCTCCGCCCTCCTCGTTTGCTTTACATGCCTTTTGTCAACCTACCTTCCCACGACGACCATGTGTCGATCTGGTACATCACAAACTCGGCTTATGGGAACGTAGGAAGCTTTGACCCAGCAAAGCCGACAGTCGCCATATTACACCCTCTCTTCCTCGACTCCGGATGGCTCGACAAGCACTTTGACGACCCAAGACTCTCCTCGGATTATAACCTCATCGCTTTCGATCAACGAACTCAAGGTTTCTCTCGGGCCCGTCCCTGTCCATTACACGACTGTTATGTGGATGCTGCCGACCTTGCCTCGGCAATAAGTGTTCGTATCCGAGCACGACGCGCTGTGGCATTCCCTCCATTGACTTTCTCAATAGGCGCTCTGTGTTCCCCCCGCCCATTTCCTTGCTTTCGAGTGTATAGCTGTCAGTGCTGTCATGAGACTGACTGCCCTGTGCGTGACCCGTGTCATCCCAATATCTATCTCTGCTAATCCTTTTTCCAGATGGCCAGAACTCGTTTTGAGCCTCACGCTTTGTAATGTCCCCCCACCAACAGAGTAGGGCTCAGTCCTTGTGCCGTTTGGTTCAATATTGACACACTCAGACTCAAATGGGTTTTCAATGCCTACGACGAACTCCTTCAGTTGTGGTGTTACGCGCCGGATTTGGACTCGTTTGAGCACGCTGGGAGCGAAGTCGTCACTTTTATGACAGGCGAGGTGAGATACACCTGTGTTTCGTTTCCCGAACTTCCCACTCATGCTCGTCGTCAGACTGATAATATTGACCTGCAAGATAGTGTTAGTGTGCATTGTATCGTTGAAATATACATTGACTCACTTTACGAACAGTTGATCAACTACTGGGAGAAAATCACACCTCCAGCTAGGCGACTTCGTATCGTGGAACTTGTAAACATTATGATGAATGTCAGTTTCAAAATTATACTGGGTCCGAGAGTCGCGTCTCATATCCCGACACCTACAGCGCACGAGCCTTAACAAAAAGGAACTTGCAAAGATTACATGTCCAGTTTTAATCATACAGGTATGTCCTACGATTTCCAACATGCCCTCACCGACCTTTTTCGCGAAGAACGAGTACAGCCCTGTTGCACCACTAACTTATGCCGAAGTCTTGAGGGATGACATAAAAAACGCTACTGGGTTAGAACCTCGCTTGTATGTGATCAGAGGTATGTATCTTGTTCTCTCTTTCATGTGCCTGTAAATGAGACGATAGGACGACCCCTTGTCAGGTGCAAAGGCTTGTATGTCCATTATCTCCGGAAGCGCTTCTCTGGTCAATCGGGTTTTCACCGCGTTCCTATCTCAACTACCTCGAACGCGCTCGGATCTACGCCGTCCAGCTATTCCAGCGCTTGAACGCACGAGGATAGCTTTGCAAACGCTGGCGGAACTCGTTGGCGATCCGTCCATCGCCCATCGAAATCCGAGATCATTACTTTCCTTCTCGTGTGTCACCCCAGAGGTCGCCAAGAGCCAACATGAAAGTCTCAAGTTCTACGCAAAGGACATTGACAAGGCCTATTGTCCTCTTGGAAGGGATGGCCGCCCGATACGAAAGTGCGACACGTCAGTCGATGCGTCAATGACACTCTGCTTACATCACCGCAGGTACTCCGAACGGAAGCAATCGCTACATTGGTTCCATGGAGACTGTCGGGGAATAAGTCATGTTGGTAAGCGAGCCGCAAGCCTGAATTGGTCCCGACGCGTAATTCATTATCAAATCCAGATACCGAAATGCTTGTGGCTGCAAAGCAACAGCAACAAGAGGGCATGCGAGAGGCACCCGAGCGACCCTTGGAAGGATCGTTGACAGCGAATGCGCTCGATCTCACGACGGAAGCCGTCAGGCAAGACGGCCGCATGCGGAGAACGACAGTCAACACGAACTCCGTCGTCGAAAAGCAGATCATCAAAGGCACCATGTCCAAAGTTGTCATGCAAAGCGCATCACTCAAAGGCAATACACTGGGCAACCCACTACCCAAGGTCATATAGACCTCCGGAACTCTCTCATTGTTGTGCAAAAAATAATTTTATATCTTATGTGCTGCTAACATCACTCTTTAAGTATCCGATGTATGTAATTCATGGACTATTTTTCACTTTTGCATTCATTTATCTCATCTATACGATCTTTTCTGTACTTAGAGGTTTGTATCAGTATGGCCAAGGGTTCCAGGGGAATTTGGGGTTATATTCTTGAGCAATACATTTGAACGTCCCACACATATATATCACCCATTGATTCGGAGCCACATATGATGATCTAATTCTAGATGCTCCCTTCCGCTATCTTCGCCTTGTAGTACCTCACCATCTCCTCCAGTCCCATACGAACAGTCCAGCGTGGCTGCCAATCCAACATTTCCTTGGCCCTCGTGGTATCAGGGCGTCTTCGCTTGGGGTCGTCCTGGGGAATGGGCCTGTAAACGATCTTCGATCGGCGGGGTAGCTTGACGCCGTCTTCCCGTTGAACCTTCTCCACGGTCTCCCGAACTAGCTCCGCGAATTCCCCGATGGTGAATTCATCGCCGTTGCCGATGTTAACGGGGCGAGACTCGTTGGAGTTCATCAGCGCGATCAGGCCGTCCACGAGGTCGTGTATGTACTGGAACGAGCGGGTTTGGGAGCCGTCACCGTATACGGTAATGTCTTCGCCGTGCAGAGCCTGCAAGATAAAGTTGGAGACGACGCGGCCGTCGGTGGGATTCACTAATGGTACGCGTTCGTTAAGCTCGGGGGAAATAAAAGCCGGAAATGACGGGTACTGACTACGAGGGCCTGCGGGATGGGCGGACGATCGATTAATGCGAGTTGCCTAGGCTACGTGAGCCCGCGCGAGAGTCTCACCGTATGTATTGAAGATGCGCGCCACGCGCACCTCTACGCCGTCCTGGTTCTGGAAGCCGTACGTGAGTGTTTCGGCGACGCGCTTTCCTTCGTCGTAGCAAGCGCGAGGTCCTATTGGGTTGACGTGGCCCCAGCTTCCAAACGTGTCAAGAAGACGTGTGCTTGATGATAGACGACACTTACTACTCCTCGTTTTGAGGGTGGACTTCGGGGTCACCGTATACTTCTACGGCGGGGCTCAGGAGCAACGCCGGTGAGTGGGGGAAAGCGAACTGACCGGAAGTACTGGTAATCAGGAACCTGGCCTTGGTTCGCTTTGCCAGGCCGAGCATGTTGAGCGTTCCCATGAAAGACGTCTTCAAAGTCTTGACAGCATCGATCTGGTAATGAGGGGGAGACGCGGGGCACGCGAGGTGATAAATTTCTAAAAAGAAAAATCAACTCAGGTTTGAAGACGGACGTCGATCGACTTACGATCACACTCGATCGTGAATGGCTCGACCACGTCGTGACGGACGAGCTCAAAGTTGGGGTGACCGACCCAATGATTCACGGTGGTCTTTGACCCCGTGAAGAAGTTGTCCAGGACCGTGACATCGTGCCCCAGAAGTAGCAGACGATCGACAAGGTGGGAGCCGACGAAACCAGCACCACCCGTGACGAGAATACGTTTCCTTGCCGGAGGGGCAAGGAGTTTCACGGGGGGGAACCGCGAAAGAGTAGTATAAGAGATGGCATGGGTATTTGGGTAGTAGATGGCTTTTTCTTCGCCATCCTTTGACTCTGCTTTGTCCGACGCAGAGAGGACGTAGTTAGGACGGAGGTAGAGCGAACGGACGACATCGATTGAAACTTCGCTGTCGAATCCAAAGCGAGCAAACCCGACCGACTTGATTTCTTGGCCGTTCTTATCCAAGGATCGGACCTGTTAAGGAACGGTCAGCTTTGAGGAACGGTCAGGAGAGTAGAAATGGGTACAAATTCAGAAGGAGACATGGTAACAAGAGAAAGAACCGGCCCTTGGGCTTTTTGACCGTCCTGGTGTCAACAGGGGGGCCGAATATACACACAGCCACCCGATCAGCTTCTAATCTTTACGGTATATCGGCTCAGTGCTTATGCCTCGTTCACAAAGACCTCAAAAACCGCGACACGATCCCCTCCTCGCTGAGATACACGGCGACGAGCTTGACGCAAAGTATGGCCGTGTCTCTCTTCCTGGAAAGCGTAAAAAGTCACAGAAACAATCTGCGGAAGATGAAGACGCCAACGACGAGGTATCCCTCCCCCCCCAATCGTCCTGTGATGAACCTAAGCGGTCTCTCAGGTCATTCTAGACCCAAAAACGTCCAGGAAAATTTTCGAGCTTGCTCGCGATCAGCAAGAGGAGTTCGTGATGCCAGACGATCAGGACGATGACGACGATGAGGCTGCAGACGCACGCCATCTGCAGCCCCAGATGCGCACGGCAGACGACCTCGAAGACGAAAGCGAAGACGAAAATGCTGAGGAAATGAGCGACGATGGCGACCCCGAGGCCATGTTCGTAAGTCCGCCACGCTGTCACATCGCGACCCCAGGCCTCTCATATCAAACAGCATCTAGATTCCGCCGATGTCCACGCCCTAGATACCCTACTTCCACCAAATTCGGGCGAGCGGCGCACTCTAGCCGACGTTATTTTCTCTAAACTCGAAGATAACAAGGCTTTAGGGAACGTTACGGTGATCCGAAAGGTACAGCAAGGTTCGCCCCCCTTTAGCCTCCCCCGTTCAAACCGCGCCTTACGTGTATCAAGACAAGGAACACCCGGACCCGGCCCTAGGACTGGACCCCAGATTGGTGGAAGCCTATTCAAAGTATGTGCATAACTGATTTGGGTGGTCTATCAAGTAACGGCGCGTTCGTTCAGGCTAGCAATCTTCCTGCGTGGATACAAGTCTGGTCCATTGCCAAAGCTGTTCAAGGTCATACCCTCCCTTCCTGCCTGGGCCCGCATCTTGGCCCTCACAAAACCTGAACAATGGAGTCCTCATGCTTGCCGAGCTGCCACGCGGACTTTTGTTTCCACCATGAAGCCCCCGCAAGCTCAGTTATTTTTATCTTTCGTATTACTCGACGCGATACGCGAAGATATTCAATCCAACAAAAAGCTTAATGTACAATTCTACGAATGCCTGAAGCGCGCTCTATACAAGCCTGGTGCCTTCTTCAAAGGGATCGTGTTCCCGATGTTGGAGGTGAGCGCATTCATAAGGTCTTCTGATCTCTTATTCACTATGCCTGCGCTAGGGCGGATGCTCGCTCAAGGAAGCGGCTATCATTGCATCCGTAGTTGCGAAAAAGAAGGTTCCTGTCCTTCACTCAGCCGCAGCATTGTTGCGGATTGCCCAGATGGACTACACTGGTGAGTGTTTGTGTGATTTCAACCGGTATTTCACCTACTTTCTTACAGGTCCCAACTCATTGTTTATCCGAGTGCTTGTCGACAAAAAGTATCAACTGCCCTACAAAGTTGTTGATGCACTTGTGTTCCACTTCATCCATCTCTCAAATACTTACAAGGCACGCTCTCGTGGGGACACCGAAAAGCTTCCGGTGCTTTGGCACCAGAGCCTTCTGGCATTTTGTCAAAGGTGAATCCCTTTTAGCTAACTTACGTATGATCATCAATTTATCGTTGACTTCAGGTATTCGCCTGATTTGACTCCCGATCAAAAGGACGCCCTGTTGGACGTCGTTCGGGTAAATCCTCACCCTCAAATCAGTCCTGAGGTACGACGGGAGTTGATAAATTCTGTTGCAAGGGGCGAGCCACGGCCGGATGTGGTTCAGGACGTAGATATGTCATAACTCGCGAAGTGATCTTGTTTCTCGGCTATCTCGGTGGGCACGAACACGCTCCCAGTGGAGCTTTTTGATTATGGGTTCCCTCCGTCAGAACTTCTATAAGCCTGACTCAGTAAGCATCGTCAGGCTCTCCAGCTAATGCACAATGCAGGCTGGTAGAGACGTAACTTTGACATAGCATCAGCGATCAAACAACACGAATCCTCCTCGCCTTACAGATACTCTTCAGTCACTTACTATTCTCCTGAAACACCGTTCACTCGCATCTCGGCTTTTGTGGGCTGGAAACACGGTCACCAGCATGCCCAATGGATAAGAAAGTGGGTTGTTCCGGTGAACTACGTCAGGAAACACAAACGAGATCCGAGATTCAAATGCGTCGGGAATCACATTGCCCGGTAGTACGTATCTTCAACGTATCACTGAATTGGACAACACCGCATTGACCGCGAGGGTGTGTGATGCTTGTAGAAATGAACGGTTACTGTACATAGCCCTTTGGCCAGAAGGATATCAGCCGTTCATATGGAGGCTAAAACGTTCAATCCACCTGTACACAGTGGGTGTCTGTTTGGGGGTATAGAAACAACTCAATGGTGCGAAGATCGGACAACGACCCACATATTCGCCGGATTATTTATCAGCCAACATCACCTAGAGAGCGTTCGATCCAAGGTTCCACTACCTCGGCTGCGATCCGGTCCGAATTGAGTTCCATGAAAAACATGTGCCCGTTTCCACGGATCCCAATATTTTCTAGGCGGATGTGGGTGACATCCACACCAGCCTCTCGGAGGAACTGGACTGTGGCGTCTTCGTAAACCGCGTGGTACCCTGCTTCCGATGTGACGACAAGTACTGGAATCTTGGCCAGATGGACCAGTCGTCGCGGAGGGAACGGTTGTTGGAACGACGTATAATTTTCCGCCTCAAGAACGGCGACCGGTCGTAGGTCAGAAGGCGACGAAATGGGGGGGTCAAAGGTGAGCGGAATATCCGTCAGACCAAAGACGCGCGCCCAGTTTCTCGCGAATATTGCGTTTTGAAAAGGCGGTCCAACGGGTTCAAGAGCGACTATTGCCTTGACCAGGTTCGGACGAACGTCGGCCAAAATCCATCCAATATACCCGGATTGTGAGTGGGTGACGACGACGGCAGGCTGAGTAAGAGTGCAGAGGGAATGAATGCGGATAAACGATCAACGGTGAAACCATCACGAACTCCTATTCTATCCAACAACTCCGATCCAGCTGTCTTCATGAGCTCGGAGACTTCAACAGCAGAAGCGAGATTGGGCACGATGGAGCGATAGAAGGCGTCGAAGACGGGGTCGCCCTTGGACCCTCTCCCGGGCCATTGTGTGTGCAACGTCGCCTGCGACCAAAGACCGTGTTCTGCTGTGGCCGTGAATCGCGACTCGATCACCCGTGCGGTAAAGGTATTCCTGGAGCCATCGACTTCAGACCGCCACGCAGAGCGGCCCCGGGCGGGTTGATCGACAATATACACCTGAATGAATCATCGTGAATATCTCCTATCTGTCTGTAGGGGGAGCGGCGATACCTCATAACCCGCGTTCAAGAAGTAGTCTGACCAACCGGGTCGACCATCAGGTGTATTTAGCCAGTTCGTCCCTGTCATTCCATTCCCGTGGATGAAGAGGATCGGGACGCGACGAGTTACTCGTGCTGGTGTCAGATGCTCGACATACATCTGGCCGTGGTGGATTGTGGAGGAGCCATGAGGAACGTAGGTTCCGCCAACATAAAAGTACTCTCTCGTGTGCAGAGCTCCGATGGCAGTCGCTGAAGATCTCGGCTTGCTCGATCCAGAAAGCCTAAGACGACATAGAAGAAATAAATTGAGCAGAACACTCGCAGCGATGAGTAACGTTAGGGTGTAGTCGGTCATGACTCTAAGCAGCGTCACACGAGTCGTATGGACTCGGAAAGGCACAGCATCTGATCCGTCAATATTCGGGATGATGGTACAGCTCGTTGCTAAAACGGAAAAGAGCTTCTATCACTATGATTTAACCTTTCTCCTTTTTTTGCTTCCGCTCTCGCCGCTCGGTGCTTCGCGGATGGCACCCAAAACCTCCGACATTTGTCGATCTGCGGACCGCTGTGCATCATGCGCAGACACCTGACCCATAGCCGCTTTTTTAGTTTTGTTTCCTAGCGTGGACTTGAAGACTGCGTCTATGTCATCTTCTGGCGCGCGACGTTTCTTTGAAGACTTCGGCGATGTGGAAGCCGTCGGAGGGGTCTGCTGGGGTTGGACGGGAGGAGGTATGGTGGACTGATCCGACTCCGTGGATTTATTGTTCGATTGCAATGTTTTCCATTCCTCTGGCCGTCGTCGTAGCAGATGTAAGTTGAGGTTGCGAGCAAAGAACTTTCCATAGAAGGATGCGGCGAGGAATTGCTCCGAGGGGATTAGAGAATGTGCGATTTTTCCCTGTGGGATGTTAATATAAGATTCACATTTCACGGAAGCTGTAGGCGTACCCTCAGGTAGGGATCTGCGAAAGCCCAACAGCGATCGCCAACTCGGCTTCCTATCCGGTCGTCAACAAGAGAATGATAGTGTCCAATCAGAGACATGACAAATCGTCTTTTGGCTTTGAATGACACGGTCGGTGACTCCAAGAGAGCATCAAGGACACGCGAAGCTGTCGCGTTATGTGCGAGACGTATGAGGTCTTCCATGGAGAGAGAGCTAATGCTACACAAACAGCGGATAAGTTTCCATAAATCAATGGCATTTGAACATGCAAACCTATCAACTACTATCGAACAGTGAGGCTCGTCGAGTCTCAGCAACGATTGCAAGATAAGGGCTCCTTGGACTTTGGGTTCTCTTGGATTATCAGATCGACTCTTACGGCCGTGTTTCTTGTGGTTCGTATCCGGTAGAGACTCCGACATGGGAAGTGCTTGGTATTCCTTCGGACTCTATGAGAACATGTGGCGGAAGAGACTGATTGGACGAACCTCCAATGACTTCAAGAGAAGCATACATGGAACAAGATTATTCCTTTCGTCCGGACTCGAAATCTCAACGGCAGCGAAAACGGCCTGATTGGGGTCAGCAAAAAAAATTCCCGAAGAACATGAAAAACTGACCTCGCAAACATCTTTTTGGTGTGTTCCAAGAGAACGGGACCTATCTATCAAAGCGCGTAAAACTCCCGTCCTAGAAGACTCTTAATTATCTATTAGCAAAAATGAACCTTTCACGCAAAACTAGACCTACTGATTAGCTTGCTCCACGACGATCTGAGCTCTTCGAGAGTATCTCCGAGGTGTTTACTGTCTTGGCGCTCGACAGCTTTGGCGACAACGAAATTCGCGACTGGGTGGAGTGCTAGCCGAGCACATTTGCCCTTGAAATACGTCGACCAAAGTAGATCGAACACTTGTTCGGGACATCGCGACACCAAGGTCTCCAACAAATGAGAAGACGTAGGATCCCTGAGCAATGTAACAATGTAGTCGGATGCTTCAATCGAAGCGGTCGAGTCCTTGTCTGCGGAGTATAGTTGTCCGTCTATACGACTAAGCGAGGGTGAAAGAATCACACACAATATGCCTTGATCATTCCAACTAGAACTCGATCCATGAGAGAGTCAGGAGACGATACGTTGCCATGATCAGCTTCGATCTCTAGAACAAGCTAAATCGACTGTGATTCGGAATGCAAACACATAAATGGCTGAGGAGAGCACACCTGTAATACTGGGCTAGCTACTTTATTGGCAGCCAATGCCCTGACTTCATTTGCGTCAAGTCTATCTCCCATGATCCGCAATAATTGGTCGGCAGCATCGCGAAACGAGCCAGGAACTGAAGTGCTCGAGGCATTGGTTTCTTTGCCTTTGTTCGTGGAAAAGACGGACGTCATCTGGCCCTGCTTCGCCTTCCATGACTCACTTTTCTTAGATCGTACGGACTTGCGAGCCGAGTCCTCCGGAAGTATGGTTGGACACAGCAAAAGAAGTAAAGAGCGCAGCACGTGCGATGCAAATGGATCCATGATTAGTGAGGCGAAGTTTGGTTGAAATTCCTGCGGAGGAAAGTCAACCCATGTGACTACGGATGAAGCAAACCATTCACTTCACATATATCTAGAACAAGTTGTGTGAGTGTCCTCAGCTCGCCGTTGTCCTGGGAAGAAGGGATGTCTGGAAAGATATCTTTAACCTGAAAATGACCTTTACCATGGTTGTTCCAAAAAACAAAGATCTCATACCTCTCGAGAGATTGTATCAACAGCAACCGATAATAACGTCTGGCAGACATGCGAGGCAAATCTGTGCTTGGACAGTGCTTCAAAGCTGTCTCCGACAGGTCAGCCTGTGCCGCGAGTATGGAACGGGACCAGCACCCACGAGCCGCT
>JBBPOR010000228.1:0-29507 GCA_038091555.1 Leccinum sublutescens | reverse complement strand
GCATCCTTTCGCTGTGAAACCGAGCGAGCCCGGTTTCCGAAAGCGTGGCGCTAAGCTCCCGCTTAAAAGTCATCCAAATAACGTTTGGATAGGCGAGATTTCGATAGGTACTCCTGCCAAGACCATGAATGGTAAATTCTCCTTGTATCTGTTTGATATATGTCTACTACCCTGATCTACGTCACAGTCCACATCGACACTGGTTCAGCGTAGGTACTTTCTTTTAATTCATATTGCTCTTGAAGTTCAAGTCAACACAGTGATATGTGGGTGCTGCAGACTGGCTGTAGTGGGATTTCAGGAGTTCGCAATTTCTGGGATCCCCAATTATCTGAATCTAGTACGAAACAGGCTTGGCCATTTCAGCTCAGCTATGAAGATGAAACTATCGTCGATGGTGATCTATATATTGACAATGTTACCATTGCTGGATTCACTGTATGTTTTGTATCACTTATAAGGATGACCATTAGATTCTGACGCAGTGACGCCCAACTAGGCAGATCCTCAGGTCTTTGGTTCTGCAACATCATACACTTCTGAGATACTGGGAAATTCAGATGCAGACGGTTTATTGGGATTGGCCTTCCCATCTGTCTCGAAATTTCATACTTCTTCGCTGTTTGCATCGCTTTTCACACAAAGGAAGCTAATCAATCCGGTATTCTCATTGAAACTCTCTTCTACTGGGGCCGAGATGTACGTCGGTGGAGAAAACAGTATGCTATACAACGGTGACATCACTTATACACCCGTGACACATGTTGTGAGTCAAAATGGTAGATAGCAATGAATATTACTGACATCAGAATTCATTCAGGGATTCTGGCAGGTGTCCATGGACGATATTCGTGTTAATGGCGATAAGATCCTCGAGAATGTACCTGCTATTTTGGACACTGGTGCAAACCTCATATATGGAGATTTCGGACGGGTTTCAGAATTGTACAGACGCCTTGGCGGTACCCTCAAGAACTATGATGGCTTTGATTTTTATTACCGTGGGCCTGTTCCGATTTCGTTCGGTACCTTGTTTTCATCGACAGCCTGCAGTACCTTGCGACTCTTTCCCAACAGTGAGCATTACATTCGGTGGCAAGACATTTGCAATCCCTCCCGGAGCTCTCAGACTTCATTCAATCGATGAAGGTTCTTCCAATTGTTACAGCGCCATTGTCGCCGACCCCTCCCCGGATGGAGGTGAACCCCCATTTGCGGGCCGTTGTGGCTCTAGGACTCGTTCTGACTATACGGCCTAGACTTTTGGGTCGTTGGGAGCCCTTTCCTGCAGGGCGTATACAGCGTGTTCGATTACGGTATTGCACAGGTTGGGTTTGCGGAGCTAGCTTGAATCATCGCGGATGCTCGCGGCACATTCGTATGTTCATGAATCTGATCTATTCTATGTAATAGGAGAGTTAATGATAAAACCATCGAAGGGGTTGACCGCCGCTCTTCCAGGGCCGTCGAACTACCGATTGTGAAACTAGGCAGGAGTAGGCGGGAGGAGTCCGCAGTGGCAGCAACTTCAACGCCATCGTCGTTCTGGGA
Organism: Leccinum sublutescens; assembly: GCA_038091555.1. Classification (NCBI taxonomy): domain Eukaryota; kingdom Fungi; phylum Basidiomycota; class Agaricomycetes; order Boletales; family Boletaceae; genus Leccinum; species Leccinum sublutescens. Next base: position 27,956 of record JBBPOR010000228.1, on the reverse strand, counting down.
CCCGTCCCTCCGGTTCTCTACCTGCTTCAGTCATCGGTTACCACACTTGTCTACATGTCTTTTTCGTCTTGATTTGTATTCCCTAGGAGTCGCCGTTGAAGACCGGTGATCTGCGGAGACGAGGAAGAATATGAGTTATACGGAACACTGCATGCCAGTGTCATTCAACGGAAGCAAGTTCGTAGTAACAGTGTGTACGAGGGGACGCTCGAGTGGTCATGCCTGCTGATATGGATATACAGTTTCTCCCGTGCGTGCTCGAGGCACCAAGTGCGACGTGGTGTTCCCCACCTGATCCACGTGACCTCGAGCTCGATCGCGAATCCGCAGTGGAGGAACGGTGGAGAGACACGGGACTGAGCGCGGAGATTGACCGCGCATTTCGAAAAGACTGCCGTTCTTTCTGTACGTGTTTTCATGTTCATCACGTTCAATCAGACGATCCGTCGTTGAACACGCGACTATCATTTATCGGACTCTGCAGAAGTATGGATTCTCGCAGAGACTCGGATGGGACATATGCTAACCTGCATGGCTTCCGGTCATGTTGTCAAATGCTCCGGGATATGTGATGAATCTGTTTGTGGTCGTGCCTTACGGAAGATTATCATTCACTCCGGCCGCCGGTTGGTATGAAATGAGCACCGCCATCGGATGGTGGACTGACTTTTTAGTTTCTCGTTGGTTGTAAGCTTCAAGTTCTCCAAGTCCATTTGTTTCTACTCTACATGACATCGATGGGTCGATTGGCCTGCGCATGCACTTCCGGAGCTCTGGAAATCCAGCCACGTAAGTAGCGTTAGTAGGAATAAATCCTAATTTACCAAATTTAGTAACAAATTAAATCACCGCAACTTTATCCCCTCCACCTTGAATCTCGGAGGCTGGCAGACTCGACGACTCCGGCGACTCCGGCAAGTTGTTCCGATTCTTCCGAATGAGTACTTTGATGTCCTCCCAATGTTCTTCGGCACCTCCCCACTTTGTCTCCCTGACGAGATCATCCATGGTCTCGATCTTGGACTGGTGTGCACAATCAACAATCCACTGGAGGACCTCATTCGGCATCACAATGCCTGCACCAAAATCAATGAGATGTGCAAGTCCGAACTTGCGAATAGTAACATCTTTGCGGAATGAATGCAACGCTTGCTCAAGTTCCATGTCGTGAGGACTGGCAGCGTAGTCTTTGATCCGTGATCGCGTGATCGCCGATTCGCGGGGCAGCAGGCAGTGGTTTCGAAACGTGAACTTGTGCAAATCCTTGAAAGAACACAGGGTGGCAGAGCTCACAGCAAATAGCGGGCTGCTTGATTTTGCAACGGGAGCACCCTTGAGCTTGAGGAGTCGTTGGGCGGGAATCTGGAAGTGTGAGCGTCGTTACGGCTATTCTCACGCACTTCAACTCACTGACCATAATGGTTGCCAAAATACAACATAACTGGACGTCGGTAGCATCTAAAGTGACGCGTTGCCGCATTCACGAAGTCATCAACCGCCGGGTCCAACTCATCTGCAATCTTTTTCAGTCTATTTCCTCCTTTCATCTCGCGTTTCGAGTATACTTGACTAAAGTCTTAGTACTTATTACATACATACATGCATTTTTTCTGCGACTATTCTAAATGGAGGTAGCCTCTGCTCGGTTCTCGTATGCTGATATATTGACATCCGAAAGGTACAGCGTTCCAATTGCACTGCCGTTTCTGTGAGTCGAGTTTAAACAATCACATCCACTTCGTGGAGAACGCATCTCCAACTTGCCGTCCTCACGCCGCATCGGAATGGACGACTCACTGAGAAGTAGGCAGCGCGGTTATGCTCCATTAGAAAACAACGATGCAGTCGTGTCTCGGCTTGCGCAACAAGACAAGATTCCTTGGTACAGCAAGCCCAACCTTCGACTTTTATATCTCTTGTTGCTTCCAACATGTATCGGAGTAGAAATGACGAGTGGGCAAGTATTTTCTATTGCTTGTTCGACAGTGAACGGCTGACGCCAGACTCAAAGTTTCGACGCGTCCATGGTAAATGGCCTACAGACCGTGACCTCGTGGCTTGAATGTGATGCAATCCCTGATATTGGTGTTATGTGACTAACTTGCATGACAGATTATGACCATCCTCGCTCCGTCTCTTTGGGTCTCATGATTTCCATGTATTCTTTGGGTTGTGTCGCTGCTGTTCCGTTCGCCCCCTCTCTTGTCGATAAGATTGGGAGGCGTTACCCGATATTGTTTGGTGGAATAATTTCAATAATCGGGGGTCTTCTTCAGGGATTTGCTTTGAATTGTAAGTTGCCCGATGTGTCTCAAAGCTTCGTGACGCTTTGAACCATGACAATCCGACAGTCACGATGTTTATCATCGCTCGCTTCATTCTCGGATTTGCCAATGTCTTTTGTGTAGTGGCCGCATCTTCTCTGACTGGGGGCAAGTCAAAGTGATTTTAGCGTATCTATCAGTTTGTTAAAGTGTATGCAGAGCTCTCACATCCCAAGGAGCGAGCTATCATGTCTAGCCTGTTCAATACCTCTTACCTCCTCGGTGAGAGATTGAGTTTTTTTGCAGCGGGATTCATAGACTAATGCTTCCTAGGTGCTATGGCTGCTGGCGGGGTGACCCTCTGGACTTTTGCCATGAAGAGTAATTGGGGGTGGAGAATTCCATCATTACTTCAAATGGTGCCTAGTCTCCTTCAAGTCTCCTTCATTTGGTTTATCCCAGAGTCCCCTCGCTGGCTTTTGTCGAGGAAGAGAGGATACGAAGCATTTGCCGTTCTTGTGAAGTATCATGCAGAGGGAGACGAGGATTCTGATTTCGTCAAAGCGGAGTACGACCAGATGGAGCGGACGCTGGAAGCAGAGCTGAAGATTGCCCTAATGAACCCGAAGGAAATGATGTCAACCCCAGGAATGCGCAAGCGGGTTATCATCGCAGCCTTCCTCGGTTTGTTCGTCCAGTGGTGTGGAGTTGGATTAATTGCGTGAGGCTTGTCTTCCGCTGACGTTTGTCCAGCTGTCCACTTACTGGTCTGATAGAAACTACCTCTCCTTGATCTTAGATGGCATTGGCATTCATGATAACCGGACGAAGAACGTCATCAGTCTGGCCAAGTTTTCTTGGAGTCTCGTGTCTGCTATAGTTATTGCATTCATAGCGCCTCGATACCCTCGACGGAGTGTATATCTAGTAGGTATTCTGGTCTTCAACTACTCCTGACTGGGTCCCCTAATCATTTTATAGACATGCACCATTTCTCTCTTTATCGTATTTGCTGCTTGGACTATAGCCAGTGCAGATTATTCACTCACACATAGCAAGGTCTCCGCTCAAATCGCTATTGTGTGAGAGTGAAGTTCATGGCAAATACTCTTGATCTCACACCGCATTCTATAGGCTCATCTTTCTGTACAGTCCGGCATACAACCTAGGATTTACTGCCTTGACCTTCAGTAAGCATGCGATACACATTTCATCTCGAAACCACTCTTTCTGATGAAAGCAAATAGCTTTCTTGGTGGAACTTTTTCCATTTCATGCTCGCACCAGGGGTATTGCTGTCTACCAGTGGTGGTGCCGCGCCGCTGGATTCCTGGGTGATTTCATTAATCCGATTGGAATCGATGCTGCAGGTACGTTCATCTATTCTACACATATCAACCGTAGCTCCTGGACCTGATGTGGGATAATAGGTTGGAGATGGTACATCGTGTAGGCTTTGCATTTTTCGGACGCCCCCCAGGACAAGGGCTGACGTATGTTTTAGTTATTGCGTGTGGAATGCGTTCCAGGTCGTGTTCGTCTACGTTATGTTTCCTGAGACGTCGGGACGCACGCTCGAAGAGTTGACGTTCTGTAAGCATGATCATATTCCTTGAGTTATATGTTTACAAATACACCAACAGTATATGAGGAGGATCGGGAAGCATTCAGGCGCTGCGAGACCGAGAGGCTATCTGAACACGGGGAAACTGGAACGTATGGTACCATGGGTGAACATTAACGAGTGCCGCTGTTTGACCGTTGGTGTACACACGCCTTGGGCCTATGTATAGGGTCGTAATTTTTAGACCTTGTGAGTCCAGGAAATATACTACGGCAAATGGTCACCAGGCCTCTGCAGAGGCGGGGGTTTAGAATAAATTAGGATCGACGCCGAGACTACTACTTACCAATTAGTACCGTTGGCAATTTTGAATTGTGGCTGTGTGGTGCCTACACGTAGTCTTATTACCATGAAGATTCCACTCTACGCAGCTTGGCTGCTGCTCGTCGCACACGTCCACGCTGCGTCGCTGTCCTTGCAATCCCCTCGTTTCGTCATAACCTCATCAGATGCGTCCCAGTTGCGCGCAGACACGTACGTTCACCCTTCGACTCGCTCCGCCCGACCTGACCTTCTACCCAACCAACCAGACTTTCTCTCAACCAAAAGCCAGAGCCATTGACTCTCGGCCCCTCTGACACCCTCAAACTCACTTTCCAAATCACTGAATCAGATCAAGGCAATGGTGTCCAGCCCCACCAGACTTTTCTCCGTTTCTACGATAGCCTCTCTGGTGAAGAGGGCATTCAGCCTGTCCGCGTCACTCCGGGCGGCAAGGCTAAATTCGAGCTCGTGCGTCCCTTGTTCGCGTGTCAGCGAGACCTAATTCACTCCTGCAGAACATGGCTCATCCGCCGATGTCCCTGCCACCGACGACGGATCGCCCACTCGCTGTCTCTTTGATCCTAGGCTCGTTCGTACACGACCCGGCGTCATTTGATCTCTTTGACCTCTACGTACCCCCGTCCTCGACGCCTGCTCCCCACCCCGAGGAGGCGTCCTTCCACTCCCAACCACTCATCGCGCACACCTTCCAACCCGATCAGAAATTGCCCCCCAAGGCTGTCTCTGCCTTGTTCTCCGCCCTTGTGTTCGCGCCCTGGGCAGTCTTGTTGGCTTTGGTACGTTTCCTTCTCACACCCGGCATGACATTGACTCACGCACGCACAGTGGACCCAGGTCGGCGTGCGCGTCCCGCATCTCTTTTCGCCTCGCATCCTGCCCTTTATCGCCCTCCTCGGCGCATTCGAATTTCTCCTGTCCTGGTACTGGGTCGGTCTCGGGCTGGGTCAGGTGCTGCTCTATGCTGGTATTCTGACGCTTCCGACCATCTTTGCCGGCAAAACTGCGCTCGCGGCGACTGGCGAGTGGCGGGCTGGGAAACATTGATGTTTAGAATTGACAACTCGCTTTCTGGAATAAATGTGACAGTGACCGTCCTTGTCCTCTGCTGAGAGCCAAACGTCGGAAGAAGAATGGTATGTGTAACTATCGCAAGGGTTCTCTTTGGAATACGATCGTCGAGCCGGTCGTGCATACATGCGCGCAACGACGAAAGGGGATATTTCAGTGGATGGGGTGCGAGTCCAACCCGGTCGCCGGTGAGCCGAAATGACATAAGGCGCTTCCGTTTCGCGCTCTGCGTCCACTGGGTTTTCCCTACGCACTAAGAGTATACACTAACATGTTCACTGGTTGCCCTACATGTCATTCACTAGGGCTTCCTGCCCGAGGAGCAGCGGCCGGGCCTACCTGTGACCGTCGCTGAGGTAACCGAGCCTCCTTTCTTCCTTCTGGGGTCGAACTGCGCTATATGCGTCAATGGCCCTCTCTAACCCAGCACTGATTGGAGGAAAAGCCACGAACAAGCTACGAAAGGATCGCAAAGTAGATTGCCACTGATCGATAGCATGGCACCTTACATAATCCCATCGGATGTCTTTCTATGCACCCCGTTTCATGTATGCCCCCAGACTTCTGGAAGTTCCAAAAGGTCCTTCTTCCTTCTGGCTACAGCCCCCGCATCATCGAATGTTCGCAATTGTGGCAGTGAGCCAGAGAATTCGCGCCCGTTCCTGTCTGAGTTGCTCGGTGCCTATCGAAAAGTATAAGATACTAGGCTGGACCATGGCTAAAACTTGCCCTCACCTTTCTCATGGCGACGCCAAATTCATTGTGGTCTCGGCTTTTCAGCCACTTTCTGGTGTTCCTCCGTAGGTTGCGCATGCAATTGCCTCCTTTCAGGTTCATAAACCACTTGCTTGCGTTCCTCGTCCGGCGATGGATACGCGCGGACGTTTCACGCAAACCCCCGCCCCAGTGCCAGCAGCATCCAGAACCCCCTGCTTCATCTGCTACAACAGACACGGCTGTGGTGTGTGCCATGGTTGTTCCCTTCGACAGTGCTCCGAGTCTCGAAGATGGTCGACTTTCTGCCATGGACCCACGTCATGCGAATGAAAGAAGTCTATCTGGCGACCACCTTGTTCCACCTCCTCCGACCCTCGCAGGACGCTTTTCCCGAGATCGCTCCTCATGGGTGACAGACAGTCCAGCTTCGCTCCACGATGAGCCCGTTTCAACCGACTACACGATTCACTTCCCATCACAAAACGTAGCCAACTCTATCGTCCAATCATGTTCCAGTACTACTATGCACAGTCAATACGGCAACCAGTCGCCAAAGCTGGATACAATACCCCCGGCATCTCGCCCTCCCAGCCCCTTGCCGCTTCAGCGAGTCGTTAGCCTGATATCGATGGCGTCGACGTCAGCAGGGAGCTCTGTGGTTGGATTATTCCCTGATTTTTTAGCATGTCCTTCCCAACTGTCCGTCGTCACTCAAAATTCGGTTGGGAGAGAAAGATATCAAAAATACTTTGGCTCGCTCCTTGATCTAGTATCAGCACCAGACATAAATCTTTTCATGGATCCTTCATCTTCTCCTAACCTGGGAGGGGCTGAACTAGCTTGGGCCCCTTTTGAACGTTCCACTGCTCCACCGTCAGAGGAGCGAAAGACTCTCCTCGGACTATGTCTACCCATGTCGGTCAATGGCTTATTGCGGTATCACGTCCGCGACATCAGGTAGAGTGCACGAATATTTGATCGAGTCATAAATTTATGTGACGCGTAGGCCCCCAGAAGGATCCGACCACATGATTGAAGCGATGTTATACGAGTATCCCGAGATGCCAACGTTCGTTTCGTTTCGTTGCTTGTGTCAAAAAGTGTTGTCATCATTCAACCTTTTGTTTCCAGTGATGTCATTCCGCAGGGTTGGACAGCCTGCCGGCACCCTGAGGGTACACTTTACTATGTGCATACCGAGTCGGTCAGTAAATCTGAGTGGTATCTGGAAGTTATTCTCACGGATCCATAGAAAACGTTTACAGAGGTAAACATCTGCAATACGGAGATCTACGAAGATATCGAATCCTTCAGAAAAATCTTGCTCTCACAGTTGGAAGCTGAGATCGAAAACAGAGTACTCTCCAAATCACTGAAAGTCGACGAACTTCAGCTAGTTTTGGAACCAAAAGTAACAGACGGGCATGTGATGTGTTGCTATTATTTTGTGAATCCACCAGCCAGGAGTCTCTTTTGGCTGCAGGATTGGGAAGGCAAGGATGTATTCGGGGATTGTAAAGGTATCATATCGCCTGCACACAAAGGTAAGTAAGCTTCGAGCTACCCGCGTGCTGGGTTTATTAATGGTTGTGAATCCGTTGACAGGGCTGGCTATACAAGCCCATTACTGGTATGCTACATATGTGAGTCGCACGCTTATAAGGCATTCACAAGTTTGACGTTTCACCATTCAGTCAGTCGTATATGAAATCTTGATGTATGAGGTAACCCCAGGAGTCACTGCGACCACTTCCCAAACTTCCTCAAAGTCACTCAGGATCTAAAGAATGAGGTCATAGATCTGATTCTCCATGCAACGTGTGGTGGGTTTTCGCCATCTGTTGTTCTATCCCCGGCCAATGATCGGAACTACAGATCATTTGTCTTCGGGCAGGTCGTCGTGCCCTTTAAACGCAGAGGAGCTTAAAAGTTACCTGTCCCTTGTTCGTGAAGTTGACCGTACGTTGTCTATTCAGGAACATACGCCTACTCATCCATTGTTCACTCAGCAAACAGGACGGAAACGCGAAAACACTGTGTCATTGTTATCGGTATGTTGAATACGATTCGCTGGTTTATAGAAGGCACCCTGATTCTCTACACTGCAGGTCGAATCATGCACACGTTCTGTACGTCTCCATCATATTCTCGAATGCATTCCATTCACAGGTGCAGATAACAACTATTTCCTCCACTTTTACGGGGAAAATTGTGCCCGCCTTAATCTTGACCAATCGGTCCATGGATGGATATACCAGCCTTCGCTACTCATGACACTGTTCTCGCCAATGTTATTCATGGCGCATGTCAACAATACTCGACTGTTACATAAAATCTATGTCGATGACATTGCGACCAAAGAAAAGTGGCGCATGTTCATCACTATGCTGAACTCTCAGCTCCAGGACACTAGTTTACTGGTAAGTACACTGAATCCCACAGCTCTGACCAAAATAACAAAAGTCTTCTAGGCAACTGTGCTCATGAATGGCAATGTCAGCTTTCTTCAAATACAGACAATGACACCAAATTCAGCTCAGCAATTCTTGATCAATATGTCGCTAATGGCAAGCTTGGCGAGTATCGTCCTCGGATTGATCTTCATTGGGAAAAACCGTATTGATGAGAGGAATACCCCGCTCGAGACTGTTAGTAAACCATGTCTCATGCATGACACGTGGGTGTTTCTAACTTGAATAGGCTAAATTTTTGCACGGGTTTTGGCACGAGAAGCACGGCCTCGAGAAACTTGCTATCATTTACAGCCTTCCGCAGACTCTTCTCATGTGGGGGTGAGTCAGGACGTTTGTGGTTGGTCGGTTTTGATGACCGTACTTTCACAGCATTGTCCTTTTCTTTGCAGGTGCCGCCTTTCAGTGGTGTTCTCCGGAAAGGACGTCTTTGCGGTTCGGTGCAGTTGGCTTCATGGTCCCAGTGACTCTCTTGGTGCTCTGGTGCATTTGGACGACCAGAGGCCATCCCCGAGTGGATCTGTTCCGGGTCAAACCGGTGGATTTCACCCACCATGTCTCAGGATTAGGTCACCGAGTCCGCAGGTTGATCAGGTCATCCACTCGAAGTCCGGCGAGTGATCCCGAAGAGAATCATGCTATGGACAATCTTCCCAGAGAGTTTTCATGATTCTTCTTGTTATGTGCTTAGCATCTTCCAGCGCATATTTTTTTATGAAGTTGTCGAAGTCCGCGTTCTGGGTGATGTATGTACTAGCAATTTTTTGCCTGTTGGATAGTGCGATAGCATCTAGACTTACAGTCGTTTGCATAATAAACTGCAAAGTCGCAAAACGGGCAATGTTGTTTGGTTATATTTGTATCTTGGAAATACTCCAGAAAATACCAATTATTATTATTATTGTGTGACTGTCGGCCCTACTCTCACCAACAAATGGCCTGTGGCATCTCTCGAGGGACATTCGAGAACGTGTAGTTGTCTGGTATTTCCAACAACAAAAGTCCGTCCTCGAGATAGCCCAGCTTGCTGGATGCTCGAAGCACACTGTATACACCATTCTTGGGCTTCACTGAGACTTTGGAGAGGTTCGGAACCCTTTTGTTCGCATCAGAGGCTGCCGTCACACCCTTGATCAACAAGATGTCATGTACATCACTTCAACACTCGAAGCCAACCCAACACTCTATTTGGATGAGGTGGAAGAGCGGTTATTCAGTGTTCGTGGCACTGTGGTGTCTCTAGCAACACTTTCACGCACTATGTGCCGCATTGCATTGACCCAGAAACAGGTTGCAGTCATGCTGCCTCATGCTCGTGCATATGATGTTGTATCTCCTTTGGCCATTAGGCAAACACATTTCGCACATTCGCGATGTGCAATTTATTATGCAAATGACTGTAGTATGAACCATGTACCTTACGACTTTGAATCCTGTCGGAATATTTGTACACGCGCCGACGTGGCACGCGAGGAAGATCCCGCTGGTTTCAAATTCATCTGGTACTCCCTCTGCTCTGTCTGATCATCGGCGGCACGTCTGTCCACGACCGTGTGATCTCTCCGGCCTCCCGTCCATCCACCGGCACTCTTTGCGTCAGGATCAAAAATCCCATCACCGTGTCTGCCTTGTTCGCTATCCTCGTGCTCGCGCCTTGGACCATCTTGTTGGTTTAGACCTGATTCACTCCCGTAGAACATGGCTCATCCGCCGCTGTCCTGCCACCAACGATGGATCGCCCACTCGCTGTCTCTGTGATCCTAGGCTCGTTTGTACACGACCCGGCGTCATTTGATCTCTTTGACCTCTACGCACCCCCGTCCTCGATGCCTGCTCCCCACCCCGAGGAGGCGTCCTTCCACTCCCAACCACTCATCGCGCACACCTTCCAACCCGATCAGAAATCGCCCCCCAAGACTGTCTCTGCCTTGTTCTCCGCCCTTGTGTTCGCGCCTTGGGCAGTCTTGTTGGATTTGGTACGTTTCCTTCTCACACCCGGCATGACATTGACTCACGCACGCACAGTGGACCCAGGTCGGCGTGCGCGTCCCGCACCTATTCGCCTCGCATCCTGCCCTTTATCGCCCTCCTCGGCGCATTCGAATTTCTCCTGTCCTGGTATTGGGTCGTTCTCGGGCTGGGTCAGGTGCTGCTCTATGCGGGCATTCTGACGCTTCCGACCGTCTTTGCCGGCAAAACTGCGCTCGCGGCGACTGGCGAATGGCGGGCTGGGAAACATTGATGTTTAGAATTGACAACTCGCTGTCTGGAATAAATGTGACACTGGTGACCGTCCTCGTCCTCTGCTGAGAGCCAAAGGTCGGAAGAAGAACGGTATGTGTGTAAGGGTATTCATTTATTGCAAGGGTTCTCTTTGGAATACGATCGTTCAGCCGGTCGTGCAAATGTGCGCAATGACGAAAGGGGATGTTTCAGTGGATGGGGTGCGAGTCTAACTCGGTCGCCGGTGAGCCGAAATGATTTTAGGCAAGGGGCGACACGTTGCTGAGTGATCGAGGACCACTCTTTCTGCCACCCTCGGCGCTTCCGTTTTTCGCTCTGCGTCCACTGGGTTTCCCTCGCACTGAGAGTATACACTTACATGTCTACTACATGTCATTCACTAGGGCTTCCTACCCGAGGAGCAGCGGCCGGGCCTGCCTGTTAACTATCTGCTGAGGTAACCGAGCCTCTTTCCATTTTTCTACCAGTGGGGTTGAACTGCGCTCTATGCGTCTGTTAGGCAAAGCAGATTGCCACTGATCGCCTGGCAGATAGGGGGTGAGATCGTTGATGCATGCAGGCATACACGAGGCCCATCCCAGACTTCTGGAAGTTCCATTTCCTTCTGGCTACAGCCCCTGCATCATCTAATGTTCGCAATTGTGGCAGTGGTCACAGCCAGAGAATTCGCGCCCGTCTCTGTCCGAGTGCTCAGCGCCTATTCAAAGGTATAAGACTCGGATACTAGGCTGGAGCATGGCCAAAACTTGCCCTCACCCTCATGGCGACACCAAACCCACTATGGTCTCGGCTTTTCAGCCACTTTCTGGTGTTCCTCCGTAGGTTGCGCATACAATTGCCTCCTTTCAGGGTGATAAATCACTTGCTTGCGTTCCTCATCCGGCGATGGACACGCGCGGACGTTTTACGCAAACCCCCGCCCCAGTGCCAGCAGCATCCAGAACTCCCTGCTTCATCTGCTACAACAGATATGGCTGTGGTGTGTGCCATGATTGTTCCCTTTGACAGTGCTCCGAGTCTCGAAAATGGTCGACTTTCTGCCGTGGACCCACGTCATGTGAATGAAAGAAGTGTATCTGGCGACCACCTTGTTCCATCTTCTCTGACCCTTGCAAGACGCTCTTCCCGAGATCGCTCCTCACGGGTGACAAATGGCAGTCGGGTTTCACTCCAAGATGAGCCCGTTTCAACCGACTACACAATTCCCTTCCCACCACAAAACGTAGCCAACTCTATCGTCCAATCATGGTCCAGTACTACTATGCAGAGTCAATATGGCAATCAGTCACGAAAGTCGGATGCTTACCTTATACCCCGGGAATCTCGCCCTCCCAGCCCCACGTCGACGTCAGCGGGGAGCCCTGTGGTTGGAGTGTTCCCTAATTTTTCATCTCCTTCCCGACCGTCGTCAATCTTCATTCAAAATTCGGTTGGGAGAGAATCATATCAACAATACACCAGCTCGCATCATGACCTAGCGTCAGCATCAGACATAAACTCGGTCATCGATCCTTCATCTTCTCCTAACCTGGGAGTGGCTGAACCAGCTCAGGCTTGTGCCCCTTTTGAACATTCCACTGCTCCACCGTCAGAGGAGCGAAAGACTCTCGGACTATGTCTACCCATGTCGGTCCATGGCTTATTGCGGTACAGCGTCCGCGACATCAGGTAGGGTGCACGAATATCTGATTGAGTCATAACTTTATGTGACGCGCAGGCTCCCAGAAGAATCCGATCACATGATTGAAGCGATGTTACACGAGTATCCCGAGACGCCACCGTTCGTTCCGTTGCTTGTGTCGAAAAGTGTTGTCATCATTCAACCTTTTGTTTCCAGTGATGTCATTCCGGAGGGTTGGACAGCTTGCCGGCACCCTGAGGGTACACTTTACTATGTGCATACCGAGTCGGTCAGTAAATCTGAGTGGTATCTGAGAGTTATTCTCACGGATCCATAGAAAACGTTTACAGAGGTAAACATCTGCAATACGGAGATCTACGAAGATATCGAATCCTTCAGAAAAATCTTGCTCTCACAGTTGGAAGCTGAGATCGAAAACAGAGTACTCTCCAAATCACTGAAAGTCGACGAACTTCAGCTAGTTTTGGAACCAAAAGTAACAGACGGGCATGTGATGTGTTGCTATTATTTTGTGAATCCACCAGCCAGGAGTCTCTTTTGGCTGCAGGATTGGGAAGGCAAGGATGTATTCGGGGATTGTAAAGGTATCATATCGCCTGCACACAAAGGTAAGTAAGCTTCGAGCTACCCGCGTGCTGGGTTTATTAATGGTTGTGAATCCGTTGACAGGGCTGGCTATACAAGCCCATTACTGGTATGCTACATATGTGAGTCGCACGCTTATAAGGCATTCACAAGTTTGACGTTTCACCATTCAGTCAGTCGTATATGAAATCTTGATGTATGAGGTAACCCCAGGAGTCACTGCGACCACTTCCCAAACTTCCTCAAAGTCACTCAGGATCTAAAGAACGAGGTCATAGATATAATTCTTCATGCAACATGTGGTGGGTTCTCGCCGTCTGTTGTTCTATCCCCGGCCAATGATCGGAACCATAGATCATCTTTCGTCGACGAGGTCGTCGTGCCCTTCAAACGCAGAGGAGCTTAAAAGTTACTTGTCCCTTGTTCGTGAAATTGATCGTACGTTGTATCTTTAGGAACATACGCCTACTCATCCCTTGTTCACTCAGCAAACAGGACGGAAACGCGAAAACACTGTGTCATTGTTATCGGTATGTTGAATACAATTCGCTGGTTTATAGAAGGCACCCTGATTCTCTACACTGCAGGTCGAATCATGCACACGTTCTGTACGTCTCCATCATGTTCTCGAATTCTATCCATTCACAGGTGCAGATAACAACTATTTTCTCCACTTCCACGGGGAAAATTGTGCACGCCTTAATTTTGACCAATCGGTCCATGGATGGGAATACCAACCTTCGCTACTCATGACACTGTTCTCGCCACTTTTATTCATGGCGCACGTCAACAATACTCGACTGTTACATAAAATCTATGTCGATGACATTGCGAGCAAAGAAAAGTGGCACATGTTCATCACTAAGCTGAACTCTCAGCTCGAGGACACTAGTTTGCTGGTAAGTACACTGAATCCCACAGCTCTGAATAAAATGACAAATGTCTTCTAGGCAACTGTGCTCATGAATGGCAATGTCAGCTTCCTTCAAATACAGACAATGACACCAAATTCAGCTCAACAATTCCTGATCAATATGTCGCTAGTGGCAAGCTTGGCGAGTATCGTCCTCGGATTGATCTTCATTGGGCAAAACCGTATTGATGAGAGGAACACCCCGCGCGAGACTGTCAGTAAACTATGTCTCATGCATGACACGTGGATGTCTCTAACTTGAACAGGCTAAATTCTTGCACGGGTTATGGCACGAGAAGCACGGCCTCGAGAAACTCGCCATTATTTACAGCTTTCCACAGATTCTCCTCATGTGGGGGTGAGTCCTAGGATGTTTGTGGTTGGTCGGTTTGATGACCGTACTTTCACAGCATCATCCTTTTCTTTGTCGGTGCCGCCTTTCAGTGGTGTTCTCCGGAGAGGACGTCTTTGCGGTTCAGTGCGGTTGGCTTCATGGTCCCGGTGACTCTCTTGGTGCTCTGGTGCATTTGGACGACCACAGGCCATTCCCGAGTGGATCTGTTCCGGGTCAAACCGGTGGATTTCACCCACCATGTCTCAAGATTAGGTCACCGAGTCCGTACGTTGGTCAGGTTATTCACTCGAAGTCCGGCAAGTGATTCCGAAGAGAATCATGCCATGGACAATCTTCCCAGAGAGTTTTCATGATTCTTCTTGTTATGTGCTTAGCATCTTTCAGCGCATATTTATCATGAAGTTGTTTAAGTCCGCGTTCTGGATGATGTATGTACTACTGAGACTTAGTACGAACCATGTAACGATGCCCGGAGCATCCTGGAATATCTGTACGCACGCGAGGAAGATCCCGCTGGTTTCAATTTGGCGGGTACCTTCTCTGTCTGATCTTCGGCAGGTCTGTCCATGACCCGGCCACCTGTGATCTCTCCGGTCTCCCGTCCAGTCACTCATCCCGTACTCTTTTCGTCACGATCAAAAGCCCCCTCACCGTGTCTGCATCGTTCGCTATCCTCGTGCTCGTGCCCTGGACCATCTTGTTGACTTGGTACGCTCCCTTTTCACATGCGTCTTCGCTCGACTCACTCGCACATCCACCCCACAGGTCGGCGTTCGCGTTCAGTACCTCGCATACTGACCTTTACTGCCCTCCTCTGCGTTTCTGGTAGTGGCGGGCTGGGAAAAAATGACGTCAAAAGGTAGAAGAAGAAGAAGAAATGTGCGTACGAGGGTATCTATCCATCACAACTTGAAGGCTTCAATTCGACTTTGAGCCGGTCGTGTACCACGATCCGGATGTGCGAGAATAGACAACGCGGCGACGAGAGGAGTGTGGGTGATAGGTAGGTTGTAACACGAGGACGTTCAATGCGTGTACCTCGTGCAAAACCGCTGGTGCACCGGTGAGGGACAGGTCGGCGTCGAAACGTTGATATCTGATGTAAACGAGATATCTCGTCCGTCAGCGCTTTGCCATTCACAGTGGGAAAACAGACTTCTTTTGCTTTTTGATAGCCTCACAATATTCCAACACTGCGCAGCTGGGACGCCTGCTCGCATGTGCGGTGTTGTTTCTGTCCGTCATACATGCTCTTCGATGTTCATCGTTTGCCGCGCTGGCTGTAGTAATGACTGCTGTTGAATGCGTCCGGGACGAAACACACTGAAAGTTAGAACTAGGTTAGCCAGTTGCTGCATAATATGATATTGCGTTTGTCCAAAAAAAAAAAAAAAGAAACACAAAAGTATCAGCAGTGAGCACCATCCAGCGTAGGTGCTAGTATGTGCGTCTGGGCATACTTTGAACTTGGGATTTTCCTGATGAGTATCTTGGCTCCAGCCTGAACTCGAAAGACGGACTCGGATGCAATTGAGCACCTAGAATGCACTCTCCGCGACGTCGTTGATTGGACACTCGATCAATCAATCGAGACACAACTGTGGCAGTGTCACGTCATAGCAATGGACGTCACATTTACCTATTGAAGATAATCGTACTAGAAGGCTGTAGTTTGGCTCAATCTTTCTCTCACATTCCTCATGGCGATACTAAACTCATTGTGGACTCGGCTTTTCAGCTATTTCCTGGCATTCATACGCAGGTCGCCTCCTCTCAGACTGATAAATCACTTGCTTGCATTCTTCGCCCGGCGATGGACACGCACAACCCCACGCAATCCAGCCCTCCGCCACTGCCAAGAACCCCCTGCTTCATCCACTACTTTAGACGCTGCTGTCGTCTGCGCCATGAGTGATCCCTCTCCCGGACCTTCTGATACTCCGAGTCACGAAGATGCTCGACTTTCTCAGGTTGCCGTGGACCTACGTTATGCGAATGAAAGAAGTCTATCTGGTGGCCACCTTATCCCACCACCTCCGGCCCTCGCAAGACGCTTTTCTCGAGATCGCACCTCATGGGTGCCAGGCAGTCAGCCTTCAGTCCAAGATGAACCCGTTTCGATCGATTACACGATTCACCGCTCATCACAAGGCATAGCCAACCCTATCGTTCGACCAAGTTCCAGTGCTACTATGCACAGTCACTACGGCAATCAATCACCCAAGTCGGATACTTACCTTATGCCCACGACATCTCGCCCTCCCAGCCCTTTGCAGCTCCACCGAGTCGTTAGCCGGACATCGATGGCGTCGACGTCAGCAGGAAGCCCTGTGGTGAAATCCTTTCCCAATGTAACATCATCTTCTTCACTGTCCGTCGTCTCGGGGGGGTCTCACAACTCTCGAAAATCCATTGGGCGAGCTTCATATCGAGAGTATCGTGGCTCAATTCGTATTCGGGCCTCAGTATCGGACCTAACTGTGGGACACGTCGTCGGTCCTTCATCTCCTACCCAGGGAAGGGCTGAACCAGATGATTCTGCCGCTTTTGAAATTTGTGTCGCTCTGCCGAGGGACGGTCATCCAAGTATACCCGGAGAGCCAATGCTTCTCGATCTATTTCTCCCAACGTCGGTCAATGGCTTATTGCGGTACGAGAACCGCGAGACCAGGTAGTGTGCGCAAAATGTCTGATCGAGTCAAGATTTAATGATGTGACGCTCAGACTTCCATTCGGACGCGATCACACAATTGAAGCAATGTCGCATGAGTATCCCGAGACGCCGCCGTTCGTTCCATTTCTGCGTCAAAAGTGTATTTTCATTCAATTTTCATTTCCAGGGAGGTCCCGGAGGGCTGGACAGCCTATCGGCACCCAGAGGGTGCTATTTACTATGTGCATCGCCAGTCGGTTAGTGATTCCGAGTGACATCTGGATGTTATTCTTCAAACATCTCAACTATGGAATTATAGAAAACGTTTACGGAAGTAAATATTTGCAATGAGCAGATCCACGGGGACATTGAATACTTCAGAAAAACTTTGCTCTCAAAGTTAGAAGCTGAGA
Organism: Leccinum sublutescens; assembly: GCA_038091555.1. Taxonomy (NCBI): domain Eukaryota; kingdom Fungi; phylum Basidiomycota; class Agaricomycetes; order Boletales; family Boletaceae; genus Leccinum; species Leccinum sublutescens. The sequence continues at coordinate 10,722 of JBBPOR010000228.1, read as the reverse complement.
TCAAAACCAGAGTACTCTCCAAATCGCTGAAAGTCGACGAGCTTCAGCTAGTTTTGGAACCAAAAGTATTGGACGGGCATGTGATGTGTTGCTATTATTTTGTGAATCCACCGGCCAGGAGTCTCTTTTGGCTGCAGGACTGGGAAGGGGAGGATGTATTCGGGGATTGTAAAGGTATCATATCGCCTGCACACAAAGGTAAGTAAGCTTCGAGCTATCCGCGTGCTGGGTTTATTGATGGTTGTGAATCCGTTGACAGGGCTGGCTATCCAAGCCCATTACTGGTGTGCTACATATGTGAGTTGCATGCTCTATGGCATTCACGAGCTTGACGTTTCACCATCCAGTTAGTCGAATGTAAATTTTTGGTGTCTGAAACAATACTAGGAGGCACTGCGACCACTTCCCAAACTTCCTCAAAATCACAAAGGAGTTAAAAGACGAGGTCATAGATATGATTCTTCATGCAACATGTGGTGGGTGCTTCGCCCCATGTTGTTCTATGCCCGGCCAATGATCGGAACTATAGATCACCTTTCGTCGACGAGGTCGTCGTGCCCCTTAAACGCAGAGGAGCTTCAAAGTTACTTGTCCCTTGTTCGTGAAATTGACCGTACGTTGTATATTCAGGAACATACGCCTACTTATCCCTTGTTCACTCAGCAAAAAGGACGGAAACACGCAAACATTGTGTTATCATCATCGGTGTGTTGAATACGTTTCGCTGGTTTATAGAAGGCGGTCTGATTATCTACCCTGCAGGTCGAGTCATGCACACGTTCTGTACGTCTCCATCATGTTCTCGAATACTTTCCATTCACACATGCAGATCACAACTATTTTCTCCACTTTTACGGGGAAGAATGTGCCCGCCTTAATTTTGACCAATCGGTTCATGGATGGGAATATCAACCCTCGCTACTCATGACATTATTCTCGCCACTGTTATTCATGGCGCATGTCAACAACACTCGACTGTTACATCGAATCTATGTCGATGACATTGCGAGCAAAGAAAAGTGGCACATGTTCATCACTAGGCTGAACTCTCAGCTCCAGGACACTAGTTTGTTAGTAAGTGCACGGAATCCCACAGCTCTGAACAAAATAATGAATGTCTTCTAGGCAACTGTGCTCATGAATGCCAATGTCAGCTTTCTTCAAATACAGTCAATGACGCCAAATTCAGCTCAGCAATTCCTGATCAATATGTCGCTAGTGGCAAGCTTGGCGAGTATTGTCCTCGGATTGATCTTCATTGGGCAAACACGTATTGATGAGAGGAATACCCCGCTCGAGACTGTTAGTAAACCATGTTTCATGCGACACGTGGATGTTTCTAACTTGAGCAGGCTAAATTTTTACACGGGTTATGGCACGAGAAGCACGGCCTCGAGAAACTTGCTATCATTTACAGCCTTCCGCAAACTCTCCTCATGTGGGGGTGAGTCCTAGGATATATGTGGTTGGCCAGTTTTCGTGACGGTACTTTCACAGCATGGTACTTTTCTTCGCAGGTGCCGCCTTTCAATGGTGTTCTCCGGAAAGGACGTCTTTGCGGTTCAGTGCGGTTGGCTTCATGATCGCAGTAGTCCTTTTGGTGATGTGGTGCATTTGGACGGCCAGAGGCCATTCTCGAGTGGATCTGTTCCAGGTCAAAACACCGGATTTCACCCGCCATGTCTCAGGATTTGGTCCCCGAGTTCGCATGTTGGTCACGTCATTTATTAGAAGCCCGGCGAGACCTGATTCCGAAGAGGATGCTATCACGATGGACAATCTTCCCATATAGTTTTCATGTCCCTGTTATGCGCTCATCATCTTTCAGGGATGGGTTCTACGATACAGGGGACGTGTGCTGAAGGTGCATATTGTTCATGAAGTTGTCAAAGTCCGCGTTCTGGGTGATGTACTAGCATTTTTTTTCCTGTTGGATAGTCAATACTGAATATATTTATATTTTGTATACTTACGAACCATGTATCCCGGAACTTTCATACAATTACTCGCATGCATTTCGGATCCTCCACGGTGAGCGGTTAGTCGATCCGTAAAGCAGCAACGTGAAACATACAGTACCCACTTTGGCAAAGTTCGACCAAGACCAAGATCCCCGTTAATCGTCAAGTCCAGCCTGCGCGCAAGCACCTTTGAAAAATATCTTGGTGGACGTGGTTGACACAAAGCCCTTATTATTTCTGTAGACTGCGTTCGTATCAAAACTTTCGATCGAGGACCACAAGCAAGCACCCATCACGCCGGCAATTCAAGTTCACGAATGGCCTTCTCAACCCACACTCGTATCCGGAGGCCACGTGTGCACTCGAGTATTTCTCAAAGTAACAAACCGTTGATCAAGTAGACTCTGCGATGACGAGAGTGGGTTAAAGTTAACTCACCGTTGACGGTGGCTGGCCCAGGCAGCTTCGAACCAGTCCGAGTCGTACAGTCACGACTCCGAGGTACAATTTCACGCACGAACCATGGCTCAGTAAGCACTGCGCGCCGACGAATGCGAGGACGAGCCACTGATGATGACACCAATTCTTACGAAGTTGCGTTAGATCAGAGAGTGAAATCTTGAGGGCTCTCGGCGCCGAACGTTATTTGACCACTGCATACTGCAAAATGCCGGGATTGAACTCACCGAAGCTCACGATACTATTTCTGGCCCAGGAGTATTTGTGATAGTACAAGGCACTCAACAACTTGTTTGTCGTTCGAGGCTGTCCATATCCACAAGTAAAGCTCGGGTGTCATGAATTTACTCCAATGCGTTGACTAAAAACCAATCCCAGGTATCTCTCAGGCGTTCTCGAGGAAATGCGAAACGTACAACAACGATAATTACGGAATGAGCGCATAAAAACACAGGTCATAACCAAGCAAGCAGCGAGCTTGGACGTTGGACTTTGGCTGACGTCTTAACGAAACGTCCACTTTTAAGCTTCTCTGCCTTTGTAGTTTTTTGCGTTCGGAACACTGAAAGACGGAACCTTTAGCTACGTCCAACTGTCATCTCAATGCAAACTCACTGGACACCGTTGCTATCATGCCGGACACCGTTAGGAGCTGGTTTTTGGGCTGGCTGACCCGACTGGGCCAACTGGGTCAACTTTTTTGTTGGTTTTCTAAAGTCACAGGCGCTTCAATGAATGAAACCTGAGTTGAGGAGAGCATGTTACTTCTTGCCCGATAGGTGTGTTGCTATAACCGCATCCTTCTCCCCGCGCGGAACGAACCTATCGCCCCTGATTACATGGTCAGGCTTGATCTGTCGGCTCAAAATGATCGATGAACAACTCGCGGTTGCTGGGCTACTATGGGGGATGCAGGACAGTAATCATCATCCGGGCCGGAATCATCGCTAAATGGTGTGGTCAGTGGTCCACCGGTCAGTCTGGTTTGAGCTGAATAGATTGAATCGTGAACTGACTCGGAAAACCCGTGTGAAGTGGAAACAGTCATTTCGCAAGGCATGTCGGAGAGTGATTGAGAAGATGGGGAGGAATCAACTCGTATCGCGGAAGGATCGCAAAGACCTTTTATAAGCCTAGGATGCGCGCTAAGTGACTCGTCAATAGAGCGGCTAAATCTGAAAAGAGGAAATATTTAATAGAGCGAACACGTGTTCGCCTACAGACGCTGAAGATAACGGTGATAGGAGCTGAATCGATGATGTGACGATGAACCTGGATATTGAGTTTGAACCCTAGTGGTTCGCCAACCAGACTGATGATATAAAGCACGATTGCTTAACAAAAAATCACTGACTCGAAAAGCGGAGGGTTTTTTTTCAACGATCAAGATGTCCAGCCTGAGGGCCGAGGCCCGGGGTTAAGTTGGCGGGTCAGTAGAAATCAAATGATACGATCGCGCCAGAACCATCAAGTTACTTAAGGCGACTGTGGCAGCCTCAGTTGTACGAATGACGTGCTTCGAGAAGCCCGGGCCATGGTTAGGTAACCATTGCTGGCAGTCATTGGACGATTGGAAAGAACGTGATGCCTGACATGGTAGATAAAGCGCCGGAGCTCATCATGTGGTTTCGGCGTTAAGAATCATGCTTCTCAACTGCTGGGCACCGTGACGGATGAAGTTCGAGTGGCGCAGTGGCGGCAGTGCATGGAGAGCGCTCGAGCGGACCCAAGCGCCGCTTTTTTACATTAATATTGTAGGCTGAATCATCATGAGTGGTTATCTGAGCCGAGTCACACAGTCGGAAGTACTCGCCTTAGCTATAGATCCGATATTGAACCAAGTTGTAATTTGAATCGGCTCTCATCGAGGAACTAGTAGGTCATGGGAGGCAGGAACCTACTACGCTGTCAGTAACACGAATGTTATGTTGAAAGATGAACGTCACGGTTAACCTTGACAAGCGAACGAAATATTGGTGCTGTCCTTCACAGGGCACTCGACAACTTGTAAGTTGCCGTTCGAGGCGGTCAGTATTAATTTGACCCCTGCCACAAATGAAGCTTGGGTGTCATGTGTTCGCTCCAATGCGTTGGCTAAAAACACAATCCCAGGGTACTGCTGAGGCATCCTCAAGAGAAAGCGGACCATATAGCAATAACGATAACTACGGAACGAGTGCACAACAACACAGGTAATAACCAGGTGAGCGGCGAGCTTGAACTTCGGTTGATGTGTCAACGAATCATCTAGCTCTTCTTATCAACTTTTCTGTCTTGGTACTTTTCTGGGTTTGACGGAACACTTGAAGGACCCGTAAGCTTCGTCCAACAAGTCATCTTGATGTAAACTCACTGTTTTGCGTTGGCATCATACCGGACACCTTTGTTGACTGGCGGGGCTGGTGGTTGATTCGGTTTGCTAGAGGTACTGGCACTGAATTGATTCAGTCAATGAATGAGATACGATTTGAGGAAAGTATATTACTTTGGATCCGGTATGTATTTATCTTTATCTTTTTTCGGCTTCCCGCGCGAAACGAGCCTAGGGCCCCTAAATTAAATAGTCAGCTTTATCTATCGACTCAAAAATGACCGTTGAACAACTCGCTCTTGCTTGGCTGTTGTAGGGGATGTAGGAGAGTAACCATCATCCGAGCCAGACTCGTTGCTAAATGGTGTGGTCGGTGGTTCACTGGCCGGTCTGATTTGAGCTGTAGATTGAATCGTGAACGTACTCAGAAAATTCGCTTGCATTGGGAAGAGTCATTTCGAAAGGTAAGTCGGAGAGTGATCGAGGATATGAGGAGGAATTATTAGCTCGTAGAGGGATTGTGAATACCTTTTATCAGCCTTGCATGCGCGCTCAATGACTCGTTGATAGAGCGGCTAAAGTCTGAAAAGAGCGAACCCAAAAGACGCTGAAGATAACGGTGACAGGTGGTGGTGGTAATGATGATGATGAATCCTTGTGAACCTGGAATTTGATCTTACATCCTAATTCGCCAAGAGGTCCCGCGGCTAGAGGAGGAAGGGTAGCCTTCCGAGTACGATCTTGCGATAGAGAGCGAGCATTGGAGAGTGATGTAATCACACTGTCTCGAAAAGCGGGGGGGAGGGGGGTTATTTGACGATAAAGACGAGTCCAGGGTTGGTTGGTTAGAGATCAAGTGACATGATTGCGCCAGGACCATCTTAAGGCGACTGCGGCAGCCTCAGGACAGTGGCGTGCTTCCAGAAGCCATGGTTAGGTAACCATCGCTCTCAGACATTGGACGATTGCGACGAACGTGATGCCGGACATGGCAGATAAAACACCGGAGCTCGTCATGTGGCTGGATGGGTGCTCACTTGTGATGCATTCATAATGGTTCCGGCGTCAAGAACCATGCTTCTCGACTGATGGGCGCCTACGATACGCACTAAGTGCGAGAATGGTACTGGCGTAAACGGCCAGTGCATGGAGAGCGGACCCCAGCAAGGATGTGACAGTGATTACTGGTTGAATGGTGCCCGGGCTCGCGAGTATGCTCTGGGGGACCCTGTCTTGAAGAGAATCGTGATAAGAATGACCTACTCAGAGAATTTCCATGATTCTTCTTGATATTCATCATGATGTTGTCGAGGTGCGCGTTCTGGGTGATGTGTTTTTTGCCTGTTGGATAGTGCCTGTTTAATAGTGTAATAATAGATACGTCTGTATGTGTACTTACAGATCGTGTGGCTCATGATTTCGACACGGAATGTACGCAGAAGATGCATATGCATTTTACGCTCCGCTTTTTTCACAAGGCTGGTTCACGAGTGGTTATCTGGTCCAATAATCAGGATCATGGTGAGTAGGTGATCTGAACTGACAGAGGACTCGCCTTAGCTATTGGCCGATCTCGATCCAAGTTAGAATGGTTTTGAATTCTCATCGAGGAACTTCGAGTGTGTAGGTCACGAGAGGACCACCTACACTGTCAGTAATACGAGGTCTGCATGCATGCGATGAATCTTGATAGCGAACGAGATCTTTGGGCTGTCTTTCACGATAGGGTACCGCCTGATCCACTTGAAATATCTGATATTAAATGATACCATCGGACGCGCATACATCATTCTTCCATCCTCATATCCAAAGTTTGTCCACGTGTGCGTGATAGCGCAGCCCATATGAGACCAGAGATGTCGTTTGCTTGCACGAGTGCATCCGTCACGTCCCCCAACTCCAGCTCGACGCCTCCTAGAGTGACGTCGGCAGAGACCAGCTGTCGGGTGTTTGGGATAAAGAGTAAAGTCAAGACCAGCTCGTTTGGCTGTCGAGACGCCGAGCCTGGTGGAGGATCGACCGAGTACGTCAATCGCAGTTCGTTCTCGGATTCGATGTGCGTGGACTTGAGAGAGAGTAAAGAACGGTGGATCGACAGCGAAGACACGAACCTGTCCCGTGTATGATCCAGATCAGTGGTACGGAAAGAACGGGGGATTCAACGATTCCATACCAGTCGTACAGTCCTCCGACCCTCGGGTCCTCTTCCTCCCCAGCTTCTTTCCCCATCAACTCGAGCTCTGCGAGTCTCTCTTTTTCTATACTTCTCCATTGCTCCAGCTCGCCCATTTCGCCCTTGACCCGTTCCTTGGTCTCGCTTATCCGGACATTCAGTCCCTGTAACTCGTCTTCCATCTTTTGCATCTGCTCTACCTGTCCGTCCAGCGTGGACGTTGCAGACGCAATGGTCAACCGAGGGTGCGGGTGGGCCTGGCGAAGCCTTGTCAGGGCAAGCCGTGCATCCAGTATCTGAGCAGAGAGCGTCGTAGCGGAATTGGTCAGCGAGCGCGCTTTCTGATAGTCTATCCCGCCAAAGGTCAGGAAACTGAGTCCAGGCAGTATCACAAGAGCTATCCACGGACCTTCCTCCACGAGCGGTGCCAACGTCTGCACGTCCTCCTGCCGCTCTACGAGCTTCGCCTTGGCCTCCTTCAGCGCACGCTTCTTTTCATCGTTGGACAAGCGAAGTTCTTCGTTCGAAGAGGCGGTCACGAGCGGCGCCTCGTCGGACACGATCGTCTTGACGTACTTGTCCTTGGCTTTCTGCTCCAGATACTGAAACTTGAGTTGGCGGAGAAAGGACTGGCGGGTTCGGATCGTCAGCGCGTCGTTCGCCTGGATGGAGACAAAGACAAACTGTTTGTGCTGCGACGTCGCTGGCTACGACGGCAGGATCGCTGAGTGCGTCCTCACCGTTAGGCAACTCATCGAGACCGTCGAAACGGTGAGATTTTAATTGCGCGCGAGATTTGAGAATGTACAGGCTGGCATTGTCAAAGGTTGCTTGTAGTCGTTCTGACGCGTCTGAAGTCGACATCATTTCGCGACAACAACCAAACCGGGATGAAATCCAACTCAAATACACTACGACCGACTCGTACTCGACGACGACGACGACGACGACTCGCTCTTTTCAGAGACAGACGGTGGCTCACGCAACGGATTCTCTTGTCGAGCCTGTTCCAGCAAGTCCCCGAGTCCTCGTTGTCGTACAGCTTTCTGTGGTCGGGTCACCATCAGTTAAATTAAACGTGTGGAATGCTTCGAAACAACTGACCTGTACACATTTCTTGTATTGAGCCCAGATACCCCCGCATTTTTGCTCGAATTCCTCCGCCTTCTGCTTGGCGTACTCGCTCCGCTGGCCCTGCGGAGTGTTCCTGGAATGCTCAATAGCGGGCTCGAGATAGCCCTCGAACCATGTATTGAAGCACGAGTCGTAAGACTGCTTGAGGGGTGTGCATTCGCTGGACAGTGAGTGTGCCATGACAAGTGGACGCGTCAACGCTTCGGGCCGGCTTATGTACATCACTGATCGGGGTATACGACGGATTGCAGAGCAAGACAAGAGCGATGCTAAATGTACTAGATACACGACAATCTCAAGCGCAAGCAGCGGGTCAACGACCTCTTGGGTACGGATGAAATCGACCCTTTCTTCGATCTCCTCCTCTTTCCTGTGCAAGACGCGTCGGCTGTGTTGGAGGCGCCTTGGCAGACGTAAACGCGATCTGAGAACGTTTTGCCTGTGCTGCAGAAGCTTGTTCCGAACGCGCTTTTTGTATCTCAGCTTTGAGAAAGTACATATTCCCCGAAAAACAAAACCAGAATTGTGTCGCCATACAAAAAGGCCAAGACGGGCATGAACGCGGATCGAACCAGATCACAAGGCGCAACGTACCTATTCGATCAGCATACCATTCGGGTTCCACGTCGTTTGGGTCCCAAATATTGGTTGGAAAATTCGTCGTTCGTTCGTCGACGTCCACGAATTCGACCAAGGTGGCATAGAGGTGCGGGTTCCGAAACGACCGGTTTGACATGAGCGAGTCGTTGAAATGTCTGGGATTCTCCGGACCGCGCTTGAGTGCAAGAAACTGAGCTACCTTGGTCTGTGGCAAGCGTGAGCTGGAGAACGAAGCACAGTGCAAAGAGCCGCCTTACGTCAATGGCTGGGTCACATGGCGTCGTGGACTCGGCAGGTATCCCCCAGTCGACAGCGCATGCTCTCGATGGTGGTCTCAAGAGTTGGCGAATCTGTGCCAGCTCGTGGTCTTCTGATAAACTCGAGGCGGAGGGCGAGCCCTTCGAAGAATCCTGGGGTGAGAGAGAGAGTTCGCCTGACTGTGGCTGCTCTGGTTCGATGTCGTCGGACAGGTGCGCTCGGGGATGGCTTCTCGTGGGCGCTGGTCGACGAATGATGACCTGGGACTTCGGTAATAGCCGAGCTAGACGGTGGTGAGTAGGAGTGCGCACCCACGGCGTAACACGTCGGACGTACCATCTGAGGACGAAGCAGAGAAGCACTTCAGTGGCTTATCCTATTCCCAAACAGAAAACACAGCCAACAACGAGGGAAACGATCTGACGGAACCCGGCAAGGAGACTCTTACATGGTTGTTGGCCAGGCCATTGCCAGCAGATTTGGAGGTCGAGGCGACGTTGTCCCCCGACTCGCTCTGGGAGTCGTCGCTGTATGCGACAAGACCTGAGGGCGCGTAAGACGTCGAGGACAGCGATGACGTGGGTCTTGGTTGTTGCTCACCGTGCATGGCACCGCGCTCAAAAAGCAAGAGGTACTTGAAACTCCGAATGGTTTCTGTCGGTGAGAGATGCCGAGTTGCCGATTAGTACATTGTCTTGGCCATGCGCCTTCTTCTGTACTGGCTCGCAGCGTTCGGGGCAGTCGTTGCCACCACCGACGTCGATGGCGGACACTCGGGGCACACAAATAACTGGGCAGTCCTCGTCTGCGCATCTCGATATTGGTTCAATTACAGAGTACGTCCTCGCACCGTATAAACAGTCCGCTCATCCCAACATTTATCCCTATAGCACATGGCAAACGCCCTAGGAATGTAAATGGTGTCCCGCTCTTGCATTCTTGTCACCATACAGATCATCTCCCACAGGTACCGTACCGTAAAGCGTCTCGGGATCCCCGACTCGAACATCATCCTCATGCTCGCCGATGACGTCGCGTGTAATGCGCGCAACAAATTTCCGGGGAGCGTCTACGCCAAAGCGGGGCAGCATCTTGACCTCTACGGCGACAACATCGAAGTCGACTATCGTGGCTACGAAGTGACCGTGGAGAATTTCATTCGGCTGCTCACAGGTGCGTCGCGGCCCAAAGCGTTCTCTCGCGTGCACTGACCCCCCAGGCAGGACGCGTCGACCCATCTGTACCTCGCTCGAAAAGACTGCTCACGGACGACCGTTCCAACATCTTCGTGTATATGACCGGACACGGCGGGAATGAATTCCTCAAATTCCAAGACAACGAAGAGATCAGCGCGTTCGATATTGCCGACGCCTTTGAGCAAATGTGGCAGAAAAAGCGGTAAGAAACCAAGTTTCGTACTCGAGTCGTCTCGTGGACCGACCGGGTAAAACCATAGATACAACGAAATATTCTTCATGATCGATACCTGCCAAGCAAATACCATGTATTCGCAGTTTTACTCCCCAAACATCCTGGCAACCGGATCATCAGAGATCGAGGAGAACTCTTACTCGGCAAGTCTCTCCTTCGACCTCGTTTTTTCTACGTTCTCATCGCATGCAGCACGAAAACGACAACGACATCGGCGTCTCCGTCATCGACAGCTTTACTCACTTTGTGCTTCAGTCCATGGAGGGCATCAACAAGACGAGCCAGGTTTCTATGCAGGACTTGGTACGCAACTTCCCAACGACACTCGTGCCAGACGCTTATGCCTCCACAGTTCTCGTCTTATGACCCCGTTGTGATTCGCTCGCATGCCGGCG
>JBBPOR010000227.1:0-29515 GCA_038091555.1 Leccinum sublutescens | reverse complement strand
ATGTTTACTGCGACGAAATGGTATGCAACGACGGTGATCATGGCGAGAGCGCCGAGGTAGTTGGCGAGATTGTACAGCGTCTGGTGGCTGATCATTCTGTGTAGAGGCCTACTAAATCAGTGAAGTAACCTGCCGCAATCGCGAACTTGAGTCCATACCTCTAATGATGAAGTGAATGACTGAGGCAAACTTGAACCGACGTGGCGTCCTGATGGCGTTGTTTGTGTATTGTTTGGTCCATAACCGGGAAACCTCGGACGATTCAGAACCAACTTGATCACCGGATTCGTCGTCCATAAACATGCGCCCAACTGCAGTTCGTTTGAGTGGTATGCCCGAGGGTGAGTCTCCTTACCAGGTCCTTGATACGACAAACCTGACTTGCTATTCGCTCCCTAGGCAAGGTCTACGTAAGTTTTTTTTGTCATAATAACCTCGAGAGCGTTTGGAGTAATGTCCCATCAGAGCCCTTGGTGGGGTGACACCTGTAACTTGAAGCAAAGGGGAATCATCACCTACAGTGAGTCATGAAGTGTTGTTGTTTGAGCTACACCACATTCATTGCGTCTCGCGCGCTGCACACTCGTTCAGCTGTCTCGCCGTTCCGTCAGCGCCCCACAAAACAGATCTTCCAAGGCTGGTTGTTCAATGGCTCCAAACGTCTCGCTTCTCAAGCGCCGTACTGGATCGTTCCGTTCGCAATTGGTGTGTTCTCGCACGTCACCTCGACCCCGCTCCTCATAATCATTACCAGCCTACGGTACTTATTCCTGGGCAAAGCGTTACGATGTCTGGCAGAACAGCAAGGCCGGACATATCGCGTTGCATGGTACCCATTGATGATCGTACCAGTTCGTTTTTGTTCCTTTATAGACCAATAGACAAGCAAAACTGTTGAGCGCACGACGCGTCACTTAGTGGGAATGTCATACTCGGGCTGACTCACGCCGTTTGAGCTGCCCGACTGGCTTGATTGCATGAATCCGTCTAGGTATGGCCAAGGGTACAGTTCCAAGTACTGACTTGTTTGCAACTTAGAACTTTCCAAGTATGAAATGGACCGTACACTGCTGTGAGTTCCGCGAGTCCGCCCACTCATTCGGAAGAGACCACCATGAAAAAAAGTCCCAAATCTCAAGATGTCTTGGAAGGACGGAGAAAGCGGACTATTCGTGGCAACCACTATCATACAATGCCGGTTTCATAAACTAGTGAAACTTGGATGAAAGATCGCAGGGAGAACCTCTCGAGCCTAAGCGGTCCCTCAAACCCACCATAACGGCCAGACTTGATGTTCTTTTTTTCATTTACTATGGAACAGACTCCTGAACGTGATTGACCCAACACCACCATCCTTAGCGTCCCAATCACCAGTTGCGAGAAGCCGACCGTCTGGAGAGATTGCCATTGATAACACATCCTGCGAAGGCTCGAACAGGGTTTCCTCTTGGATGTTTCGAGGGTCTCGAGCGGAGGTCCTAAGAATCTTGACACCACTGGACGCAGAGTATATGATGATTTGTTCGGGGTGAGGTGAGGCAATGCATGGGTAGTTGCTCTCGGAAACCTGCCACTCAGAATCTGCCAGCAGCACAGACTTTGAAGCCCTTGATGGGATTCGGAACCGCTTGATTGTGTTGGTTATGTTGGTTGCGTTGGGAGTCTTGGTTGTGTTCTTGGACAAGACGAAAAAGGCATCGTTGGACCAAAGGAGACCAGTATTATAGTACGCAGTGACGTTTGCTGAGAACTCGGCGAGCACGGACCCATCGTAGCTGTTGTAGAGTCGAACGGATTCGCGATGATATGTGGCTGTTGCGATGTATTTGCCGTCTGGCGAGAATTTCGCGGCTACGACCCAATACGAATGTTGGAGCGGTCCAACCAGCCTCTTGTTGTTCGCGATGTCCCAGATTGAGGCTGTACGACTGCCCGACGCAATGACGAGCCGGGTTGGGTGACTTGGGTCGTTGGGCGAGAAATCAACGCTGGTGACGGTGTGGCCATCGTTATCCGTAAAGACGGGCTTGTCGAGTGCGGGCACATCCGACCCTGACACAATCGTAGTCTTCTTCGCGTCCCAAACCGTCGTCTCGCCCCAGCTTTTCCCTGCTGCAATCCATCTCCCATCCCCCGACACTGCGATGCATCGCACGTCCTTCGCCTCCGCCCACCCCATTTGCTGCCACTGCAAGTTGCTCCTCAATCGCCATACCCGCACTGCCTCTTTGTCCCCGCTCACGATATAGTACTTCCCCGGCCCGTCACTGGCAGCTATAAATGCCAATGCACGTATTGGACTGCCAGTTTTGATTACGTCTGGAACGTCACGAGGCTTTTCTAGTGGTACCATGGCCGCTGGTCAACGCCAACACAACTGGCAACCATCACTACGCACCTTTCGCCCGCGACTCCTCGCGCCTGACTGAACCTGGTTGAGCAGCCATCATACACTTCTCTGCGATGTGTCAGACTGATGGAAGAAGCGAACGAGGGGGGCGGCAGTCCGTATGCCCTCTTTCCCTTAATCATCCTTGTCGATATAGATCAGTTCAAACACGTGGATCGATCGTCTCGTGTTTTCGGCGTCAAACCACTCATCTTGCGAATTACGGATAGTAAGTCCCGTATGCTTATCTCTAATCTTATCGTCCGGATCCCCGTGACTGGGTTGCTACTCGGCACCCGAACATTATGAAGTTTGCTCACTTGAACTTCCTGACGGAACTCCACATCTGATAACTTCAACCTGGAATGGCTTCCGAATCCGAGTCTCCTGAGCACTGCGAAGTAACTCAGATTCCGGCGGTCCGCAATCGCCAAGTTATCACTTACCCGATCTATGAATGCTGCTAGAATTATTGCACGACTTGCCACAATTAAGGAAGTTAGAGCTTCCTCAGCGCTGCGCCTGTACGTTCTGGGCCATTTGTTGGTCCACTTTAAGCCTGGCCGTGAGAGGTGTGAGTACTGAAACACCCGATCATGCACGAGGGAACTCAGGGACGTTCATAAACCCTGAGCTCCCCCCGTGTTTCCTCGTACAGTTTGTTCACCATGATCTTTGGCTTTACCAGTGCAGTCACTGCAGTGGGCTTGGTTGTCCTGGCTCTCGCCTATGTATCGTTCAAGCGTTTTACCGGTCATAATCTGTCCAAAATCCGTGGTCCAAAGTCACCCTCGTTTGTCCTTGGCACGTCCCTCGTTTACGTTTCTCCCCATGTCACTGACGTCTTCTAGGAAATCTGCTCGAGATACTCCAACGTCCAGTTGGTGAAGCAGAATTTGAATGGCAACGCATCTACGGCGACGTCGTGCGCATCCAGTCGGTCTTGGGAGCAAGTACAGCCAATTGCATGCATACGGTATCGGCGCTGACATCTCAATGTATGTATCTATTGGCCAATTTTAGGAAGACCAACTTTGGGTCGCAGACCCGAAAGCACTCCATTGGATATTCCACAAGTCGGCCTATAATTATGAAAAACAAGCCAATATCCGTCTTATGATTCGATTGCTAACCGGAAAGGGGATCAGTTGTGCCGTTGGTATTTGCAACGGTTTGACTGTTTAGATTTCGTTTTCTGATAGTGTTTTGTTAGGGGAAGATCATCAGCGACAAAGGAAGGTCCTTCTTCCGGGTTTTGGTGGTCCCGAAGCCAAAAGATATTTGGGTATCTTCCAGGGATGTGTTGAAGCTGTAAGTTTATGCATGTCAAGTCTCTCCCTCCACTTGTCTTACCTGCCCCGTAGATAAGCACCAAATGGATGGAGATCATTGGGAGCAGTAGCGACCAGAAAGCTGTCCTGAACATGTCAGCTTGGCTCTCTCGTGCAACACTAGATGCAATTGGCCGAGGTCAGTTGATTCCCCGTGCTATAAGAATATACCTGTTTACTTCCCAGCAGCTTCGTTCGATGTCCCATTTAACGCTGTCGACGGCGATGATGACCACCCATTGGTCAGGACGTATAACAATATGATGTCGGTTTTATCGTGAATTGAGATTTCTGACTGTCATTTTTGATATTTTATGTCCCAGGCTCGATATGTTTGGACGTCCCTCTGCTCAAAATATTTTCGTACAAGCTGCTTCAAAGCATGTTCCGCTGCGGATACTCGAATGGATGAGCGATCATTCATCTAATCCTCGACTCAAACGAGCGCGTGAGGTGAAACAGACAGCCACGACGGTGGCAAGGGACATGGTACGAGAGAAAGCCGAGAACCTCCTGGCAGGAAAGGGGACCAGGGATATCTTCAGCGTGCTTGGTAGGCGATGAACATGTCACTCGTCAACATTACTGACTATTTGCGCAGTCAAAGCTAACATGGCTGCGAAGAACAAGTTGACAGAAGAGGAGTTGTTCTCGCTGGTGCGGTACGGAATAGTACGGATCGATTTTCACTTCCTGTCGTACTAATGTTTCAAACGTCAGCACGATTCTGGTTGCGGGACACGAAACTACGGCAAGCTCACTGAGCTGGATCCTTTTGGAGCTTGCCCGACATCCTGAGGTACAGCGCAAACTCCGGTCTGAGATCTGGAAAATGGAGGCTGCGATCCGGGTCCGTGGAGATACACAATTCACAGCGGCCGATATTGATGCGATGCCTTACACAACGGCAGTGGTCAAGGTACACTGATTTCTGCTCCAGCCTCCCTCTCGTTTAATGCTTTGACACATTTCGATAGGAAGGGTTACGCTATCACCCAGTGACACCTCATGTACACCGTGTGGTCGCCGAAGATGATGTCCTTCCACTTTTGCGACCAGTGACCACTCAAACGGGCGAAACGATCAATGAAATTGTGGTTACGAAAGGGACGCGGGTAATGGCTTCGATTGCGGCTTACCATCGGTTAGAATTTTTTCCTGTGGTTGTATTCCACTGCTTACCAGTGCCGAGGTCCCAACAGCAATACAGAGTTCTGGGGTGAAGATGCGCATGAATTTAACCCTGACCGGTGGTTGGATGGGGTGGCGAGCAGAAAGAAACCTATCTCCGTTGGGGCCTACTCAAACTTGTGAGTTTCCATTCTATCGTTTGGGGATCGTGTTTACCACCGTTTTTTCCATTAAAATATGAAAGAATGACATTCACAGGTGGCGCACGGGGGTGCTTGGGGTATCATATCGCGTACGCTCTCTTCTTCTCCAGCACTATAAACAGATGATACTGATCATATGACAAACGTATTGCCAACAGCGTACTGGAGATCCAGGCATTCGTTGTGGAACTGGTCGGGAAGTTTGAGTTTGCGATGACGGACCAAGCTGCAAGGGTCAGCAGGCAGCTGTCTTGGATGATGTTTCCCATGATCGACGGTGAACTAGAGCGGGGTGCACAGTTGCCGTTGGCTGTTTCGCTCGCTGCTGCTGAGGAAGATGTCCGAGCCTGAGGAAAGATGAGCGTTCGTGGAATCGTGGCTGCGTCGTCCACCGCTATATCAGAGTCAATGGCCGGCGGTACCGACTAGGGTGCCGATTGTGGTCGGGGTGGGCCATGTATAGTTGGTCTCCGGGCGGGACGGAGATGATCAGTCATGATGTAGAATTCTTTCACGACACTCGGTGAAACTTTGATCTGTATATTTTGCTTGGCTATCCCAAGTTTCTGTACTTTGTCTGGGATTGTACACTAGTTCGAGATTTCGCACTTACTTGTGTTTTTTTATTGAGGTCTTCGAGGTGGTTGTTGAAAGTTAACGTTGATTGTCGTGGACTGGTGACTTGGTGGTAGTTTTTCCTTCCATCTCCGACCGTCCCCCGACACTGCGACACACCGCACGTTCTTCGCTTCCGCCCACCCCGTTTGCTGTCACTGTGCCAGTTCATACTCGCACTGCCTCAAAGTTTGTCCCCGCTCACGAGATACCTCCCGTCGGCTGCAAATACCAATGCCGGGTCTGGAACGTCACGCTTTTCTAGTGGTCACACGCTTGTCTCGGTACCACCAGTGCATACAGTGGCCGCTTGTCAGCGTCAACACAACTGCAACCACATCTACTTGGACCACACACCGTTCGCCCGCGAAACGGGCCCGACTGTGCCTGGTTGAGCCGCATCAGTAACTTACGCTCTGCGACGTGTCAGACCGACGGAAACGAACCCTGGGGCAGTCCGGCGGCCCGTATTCCCTCTTTCCCTTAATCATCGATCATCCTTGTCGACTCGGATATAGATCAGTACACACACGTGGATCGATCATATCTCGTGTTTGCGGCGACTCATTTTGTGAATTACAAATACTAAGCCCCGTGAACTTGTCCCCAATCTTATCGTCCCCGTGACTGCTCTACACTTAGCACACTACCGCTGCGCTGCGCGGGTGATCTCAATCGTGTGTGATTTGTTCCTGTTCGAGGATTGCTGAGACGGCGTATAAACGGTGTTGGGACACTGATCCCATTTGATTTCTCAGCCTGAGCGTCCCCCTCACGTTTTCAAACATGGCGCGCCCTGTCGACTATGGCGACCTCGAGTTTACCAGACCTGCCGACAAGATCAAGGCGGTCAATGTTCCAGATATTCCCCAGGAAATATTCACTGGCTTAGAGTCCTATGAAGATGCTGCGCGAGGTGTGTACCTCTGGTTCGACTGTCCTGATTTATCAACGTAGCATTCACTGCTAGGCTTCGGCTTGTGCGGTTTCGAGCGGACTGTGGTGGCCGCCACGGGTGACGCATCCAGCGGTATCTTCCTCTCACATCGTCCAAAGGATGCCCAGGTGTCCCAGGTTTACAGGATCTCAACCGACCCCGCCAACACAGAACTGGAACGTCTCACGCACTTCAATGTCGGGACGGGCAGAATCATATCCACATTCAGGCCCATCGCTGGGGAGGATTGGCGTGGTGTCTATAGACCAGGTGGTGCGATAATGTCCATGGATTTTAATGGTAATGAGCACTTTCAACTTTGGTACGTGAACAAGGCCAGTACACTCTGCTCTTAGTGTGCCTGACGTCCAATATCATAGGCGTTACTGGGAGGACCTACCTTACGGGAAGGCCATGCCAAAGATTGATGGCGAGCTGGACAATGCCCCCGGTAAAGGTCGTATCGAGAGATTGACACACGACGACTACAGGTATAATAATGTCGTTATATCGCCATCCAATAAGTCGGTTTCCCTTTTATGATGTCAATGCGTTCTTCATGCATATCCTCAGATTGATGGCCTTTGTTTCAAACAAGGAAAATAGCACCGATACCCTTGCATACTTGACTCGTTTGACAGGCTCTAACACTGGAGCCACCGCCGACTCCACTCCTTTTAATCTTCCCTCAAAGTTGGTCACTCCTCCTCTTCGAGATGGAGCCACCGAGAGATGGGTTACTCAGTCCTTTTCTGTCGACGACAAATACCTGCTTCTCTCTCGCGTCTATGGAAACACGCATCAACCCATATTTTTTGTTGATATTTCTGGCTCAGAACCGGCCAAGGTCAATCGCATCGTTCTTCCGGGAGCCACGGAACGCGAAACCCAGACGAAAATCAGCGGTTCCTTTTCCCTTGATCCTGCCAATCCCCATGTAGTGTATGTCGTTACTGATGCGTATGGCGATTTCGACGCCGTCGTAGCATACGACATCGACCAAGGCACGGTCACGCATATTACCACCCCCGGCCTTGGCGCATCCGTCCCTGTACTGAAACCCATCGCGCGGGAGATGGGCAGCCTCGCTGTCACAGACGTTTGCATCTACTTCATCGCAAATGTGGAAGGCTGGTGTGTGCTTTATGCCATGCCACTCAGCGGTCCGAACAAGAACACGGTGGTCGAGGTCAAACTCAAATGGGAGGGGGGATGGATCAACTACGCGCACAATGGGCGAAACGGACGTCCCCACGAGCTTGTACTCTGTCTTTCCTCCCATCGATCTCGTGGATTCGTCCGAAAGGCACTCTTGGATCTGCAGACGCTCAAGTATACCCTAGATGGTAATGCGTACGTCGATGTCGAGCCGACGCCTTACGTTCAGGCGGCTGCGCCCGAGATACCCAAGGCTGTGGCGCCGCGGTTGATCCAGTTCAAGAGTTTTGATGGTCTGCAGGTTCCTGCGTTGTATTATCACCCCAACGAAGGAAGGAGCAAGGCTCCCGTTGTTATCGGTATCCACGGTGGCCCTGAATCGCAGGCTACGATACAGTATAGGACGTGAGTTCAGGCACTCGCCATGTATTTCGGTTCGGTATGACGATTGACAACGAGGCGCAGTGCCACTCACGGCTATCTTCTGAACGAATTAGGCATCGCCGTGATTTACCCCAACGTAAGAGGTAGTTCGGGTTATGGACGAAAGTACATTTCGGCGGACGACGTCGAGAAGCGTGAGGATTCGGTCAAGTAAGCGTCAAGTTGGTTTTCCTTCCGTGTCCACTCACTTACGGGGGGAAATGGCAGAGATATCAACGCTTTGATCGAACACATTGGATCTGGGTTGTCTGCAGAACTAGACTCGGCGCGGATTGCAGTCATGGGTGGTTCATGTAAATATACTATATTTTTCTATTACGCTTGACACCGCTAACTGCTGCCGCGATTAGACGGCGGATACATGGTCTTTGTGAGTCTTCTGGAGTGCTTCCTCGTACATGTACTGCCATCTAACAACTTTTCGCCAAGGCCACGCTCACGCACTACTCCTCCAAGCTGAGATGTGGTGTCGCTAACTTCGGCATTGCAAACTGGGTCACGTTCCTCGAGAACACGGCCCCTGTGCGTCGTGCAAACAGACGTCTCGAGTACGGAGACGAATCAGACCCTGTCATCCGAGCCTTCCTAGAACGCATCTCGCCCATAAACAATGCTGAGAAAATCAGCGTGCCTCTGTTCATCACCCACGGCGAGACGGACACGCGGGTGACTGTACACGAAGCTGTGGCCATGTACGAGATCGTGAAAGGTAAAGCAGGGGGAAAGACACAGCTAGTAATTTGCGAAGGCGAAGGACATGGTGAGCGTTTATCGTGTTTTTTTTTGGTCGTGGCTGACGCGCCGATCCTGGTCTGGTAGGATACAGGCAGAAGAGCGTTATCGAATACGTGAACGCCGCGACGATCGTTTATTTGAAGAAGTTCTTACTGTCGTAGTCTGTTTTTATCGTGGCTTGGGCGAGTTGCTTGAAATGGATGAAATGTACAGGCTATTTTTCCGAGCTCTTTCCTGCCGTGTGATCTTGCGTACCGTGAATAATCACCAGACTCGCGTTCCCGGATTAGATCAGAATACGATTTCATCCTATATGGGTGCCACGAGCTTATCTTATCATCGCTCACCCTCCCCAGGTCAGAAGGAAGTTTAGATAAGAGCTTGACTCCACCTGTCTGTCCGGAACTCAACGCGCATGCAATGACTCTTTCCCCAGGCAACCCACTCTGTGGTAACGGCACAATATCGCGATTCTACACTGGCGGATCGCGTCATATGGGCTTGCGTGATTGTATCGGTTCCACCTTGGGATCAGCGAGCCATGCGGCTCGAGATCTGTGTGGGGGATGATAAGGATGGTGGGTGACGCCAATCACGTCATGTACTCGGAAAGTACGGTGAATGTTTAAATTGTCGATGAACGTTGGAAATTCGTGGTATGGGGAGAGGGTTTGGCGAACCAAGTTCGCAGCAGTGCGAGATTGATCGAGAGACGTATCAATGCTATGACGTACAGATCAGTGGCAGGGGGCTAATCCACACAAGAATAAAAGACCGCGATGTTGGATGAACGTGTCCTTGCTTTCACCAAAGTTCGTGTTTGAAGATCGTCCAGCTCTCGTCCTGAAATGTGAAGCCGATCGGCGAGCGGGGCAAAGTCGTGCCAAATTACCAGTCACCTCTCTTCGTTTCCCATCCATCGTCAGCCCTGGCAGTAAGAAGCTGATGGTGGTTTGATCGTGGTAGCAGGCATCTATTGAACCTCTGAATCGATGAGCACGGCCTGAAGAAATGATGGGGTTTCTTGATGTGCATAAACAATCTAGTAATCTGTACCAGTCGAACGGGGGCAATCATGTCGAGTCGTTGGGCTAGGAACCATACCGGTCCGCGGTTCGCGTATTTGACGTATCGAAGAGCTCTGTTATCTTTCTGACGACGTGAAATGTCCAAAGGTGGACCAAAAAGTCGGACACCCATTGAAGGGGGCTGCGACCCAGCGATCGGGTGCCGCATTGCCCACCAGGCCAATCAACTGCGCCCTTATATTTGCTACGAGAACCAGCTCAACGCACCAAACGCGCGACTAGCGGAATGACTAGGAGTGGGTAAGCCTCGAATACCGATAGATAGGGGTGACAACGCCGAGGGGTGCCCTCGCTTTCAAAGGGCCTGCATTGCATTCTAAGCATTGGATTCGCCTTGTAGACACGCTGTAACCCATCGCAGTCGCGTTCTGAAGGACGAAAGCGGCGTGTAGGGCTGTGGGGACCGTCATTGATTCACATCGAGGTAGCCACGTACTACGGCTCTGGTCGTCGTGTTTACGACCAGTGGAGCGTGATAGAGATTGGAATCGAGACGAAAACACGAGCGGCAGGGCTGCCGACGGGTCTGAAATTGTCGGATGGGAAGTTCAGGCTTGCGAACTCTTGAGACCACCTCGACCCTTTGTTTGACCTTGCAAAAGTACGTCAGATCACGAATATGTTTCGATGATAACGAAAGCGCCACCGGGAATGGAGTGCCTGCAAGCTGGGAAGGAATAATCATTACGAGAGCTCTCCAAGGCCTGCAGACGCATAGCTTCGCAGTTGCCCGGGAAGTAATACAATGTTTACTGCCAGGATAATCACCGGCGCAAGAATGAGAATGGAAAAAGTTTGAAACGGCCACGCTGCCATGATGGCATCGAAGCACGATGGGGAATCGACCCCATCCACGTGTTGGCAAATTGACAATGATATTGCGTGGAGAATGATCACGGTCTGGAGTTTATGATGTGGATCGGGTGCTTTGGCGTAGCTAATTTCAAGGGGAAGTAAGGGAAGTAACAAAGGATGATCTGGTCGTGCTCGAATATCTGGAAAAGCCTGGGGCGTTGGAAATCCTTGTTGATTCTCGAGGTGCCGGGGCTGGAACGAACTCATTTAGTCGTGGCCAGACCCGAGCAATCCGAGACTCGGTGAAACCGCCTGGCAGGGACAACGAAATTACCCCAGGATGGCTTCAACACCACCCTCATGACTGACCTCAAGTGCCAGCTACCTAGAATGAAACATACACACGGAGGAGAAGCACATGAACATGCATGATAATCCTCGACGGTAAACGACAGCACGAGTCATGATATCCAGTCAAGTTTGTCAGTGGATAAACTTGCCATGGTACCATGGCAAGTGATGAGTCCGATCATGCACATGGTTCTCACGCTTTCTTCCACGGTAGTTCCACCATTGGCATGTCTACCAGCAACACTCTCAATGACCCGCGGGACTCTTCGCGCGAGACAAGACTGAGCCTTCCGAGGTCATGGAAATCAGAGTCTGTTGGTGAGTTGCTTTCCTCTCAAAAGCATTTTTTCTCGGAGGGACTACCAAGAGTCGAGATTTTGCGACTGAATTTCACCGCTTTGTAGATACAATGGGGTCGATGGGCATGTTCTTTGCCGGGATGGTGATGGTGACGAGGAATAGGTGCGTTCACCGCAGTCTGTGCTCGTGAATGCCCCTCGACGCATCGTGTCTCAAATGACCGGTCCGCGGTTCGTATTGGGCAATTAATGAGCGCTATAGATATGTTGCATGGCCCGTTCTCATTTTTGCCATCAACGGAATTATGAACCAGCACCCGCTACGCGCCAAGGAAGGCACAAATACACCCTGGGCCACGCTCATGTGAGTGCAGAGAAGGTTGAATATCGATACGTTTTCTGCGCGCGGTAGCTCCACTTCCGGATCATGGATTTCCATGAACATCGTATCAGACCCTTTTGTTTCACCACCTCGTTTCCATGTCGCCAAAACCGAGGTCCGCGTTGCACGCTGCCATTTATTGCCTGTTCAATGACGTCTTTGGGCCCTTCATGGGCGCTCTCTGCCAAATTTTTATGCTTTTGAGTAGACGAGGCATGTCTTGGATCCATCCTGTGTGGATCCTGGGTGGTTGACCCCCGGTGGTGATGTGGGGACACAGGTTTTCTCATCTGCGCCGTGCATGAACCCTTGGTTTCGTTCACCGACGAACCTTGCGACGGTGGTTTTTCCGCCCACATGACGCTGACCACGTCTGTTCTCGCAGGATGGCACTGTTCGGCCTTGTATTTTCGCATGCGCCGCTGTTCACGCTCACCGATCCGACCACTGGAGCAATACGGTTTTCATAGAGAGAGAGGAACCTCATGTTGTAGAGTATATATATAGTACTCGAATGATAGTTGTCGCTCGTTCTTCTCGAGTGAGCTGTTAGCTCTGATATTGGTCACGTGCGAGGTGTGTGTGGGTCGTTTTGTGTTACATACTCTACTTTCGTCGTCATCGTGCTCGACGTGCAGCATGTCTGCCACGCACTGCACCCCTTCAAGTTCCTCACCCAGATTTGCCATGGCCTGGCACGATCGTAACTTTGGCTCTTCCTCCTTCTCCTCCTCCTCCTCCTCTTCCTCCTCCTCAGTTCCCTTTCCTCGCGCACCAATTCTCGACCCTCGACCCTCACCTCGGAGCTTTCGTTCAGAATCCCCATTTGAACCCCGACCCACTACTAATCGCGGTCCTCCTTTGGACATCGGCCTGCTCACCCTCGAACCCCTTGACACCCCTACTAGGCCGAAGGCTAATCGTCTTACCCTCAATTTGGATATTGACACTTCCTGGGCACTTGACGTGCCCTCTTCTGCTTCTTCTGCCATGTCCTATACAACCGCAGCTACCTCAGCTTCTCCGCCTTCAAGTCCCGCCAACGACGATGTGTTTTCCCCCGTGGCTCAGATACCCCCTAGAATTAACACACAGTTCTCCTTCACTTTCGGTACCGATCTCTCTCCGCAATCGAACCACACCCACCGCAACAGCAGCGGATCGTCTAGTGCAGACTCAGATCTCACCGTTCTCTTACAGCCAATACTCGCTCTGGGATCTGCAAAAGCAGACGGCGCCACTGCTGAACAGAGATATTATCTCCACTCCGCCGTCCCTACGCCTTACTATACCGCTCACTCTACCCCAGAACCAGAATTCACCGAGGACGTGCCAAGGGCTGGTCCATCCCGTCTCCCTCCCCTCGACACCAACGTGTTTTTGTCAAATGTCCTCCCTGCCCATAATCCCACCCTTTCTCGTTCTCTGTCAGAAGCCGGTCCACAGTCATCCCGCGAACCATCGGACGCGCGTCCACCATCACCTACTCCCACAGCAGACTTCTCTATGATATCTCCTCCCAGCAGCCCAACTTTCTATCAGTACTCGTCCCAGTTAGACGCGGAGCCGCTCCGCTCTTCCCACCTTCGTGGCACTGCGACCTTGCCATTTCTCCGCCCAAATTCAGCTTCTGTTTCAAGTCCATTCCATTTCTCTGCATGCGGCCGAACACAGAGCATGAGTGCTGGTATGGGCTTAGGGTCCGCCATGGGCAAGCCGAGACGCATCAGGCCCGGAATATCTCGCCTCTGGGAATCCATCGCATCCCCTGGCAAGGGTTCTCCACACTCTCCATCCGTGCCCCAGGGTGCACAACTCACGCCAATTCCCGCAACCCGCACGAAATCGAGTCCGATGCCCGGCTTTTCTGCTGTCCGCAGTAAAACATCTCCCATGATGGGTGTCGGACGGAGGCTAAAGGAAAGGCGTCGAATTAAGCGCGTGAGGCGAGGTACTTTCGAAATGGACACTGACGTAGACTACGGTGCCTTGGATCCACTCGATGGCGAAGAGGGTGAGTTGGTTGGTTGTACGTGCACTGGTTGGGGAGACGGCGCCTGTATCTGTGGTTATGGATATCCGGACATCCACGATTATGAGCATGGGGAACCGGAAAGCTTGGGTGAGGGAGGTCAGCATCATATTATTGACCTTGAGGCTATCAAAGCTGATACCACTTTCTGATAACAGTTCGAAAGACTCCATCTCCCCTTACCCGCCTCCCCGCAGAACTTTTTCTCCAGGTTCTTTCCTACCTACCACTACGCAGCGTCCTCGCAGTTTCCTCAACTTGCGGAACATGGCGTTCCCTCGCACTCGACAGCGGCGTCTGGTGGAGTCTATGGCAAGCACGAGAAGGCGTTCCTCGTGTACCCAATCATGCCCCAGGTCAATGCACAGACCTCGGTCATCTCACCCGAAGCTTCGGTGCGAACTTGGCACGCCGATGTCGGGGTGTCAGGGACGAAGGCATCGGCCTCGTAATGCCCACCACCGAACATGAGCACGACGGAGAACAGTGGGATGAACCGAGGGGGTGGGCTGTCGACTTTGACAGGGCTAATATGAAGCTCAAGGAGACTGCAAGGCTTGGGCGCGAGGGTGCTGGTCAAGGGGTGTTCATGCCCCCTCTTGAGATTACCCAAGAAGGAGAGGAAGGTCAGCATCCAGATGCTTCCCCAGAGGAAGAAGATGCAGAGAGTTACGCAGCTGAGAAGCAAGAGGCGACACCGTCGGAACCACAACTGATATCAAGACAAGCACCTCTCATGCTTGATTGGCATAGCCTCTACCGTAGCCGGTCGATTCTCGAGCAACGGTGGCGGGATCCCGAGTGCGAACCCCGAGAGCTTAGAATCAATGGTCATGAAGATAGGCAAGTTCTTTTAATGCTCGCTTTCGCCATGACTTGACTATTCTCGACAGCGTTTACTGCCTAGATTTTGATTCGTCACGCATCATTTCCGGTTCACGGGACCGAACAATCAAAGTGTGGTGTATCAAGACGGGCAAGTGCGTTGCTACCTTTAAGGCACACGATGGCAGTGTGCTGTGCCTGAAATTTGAACGCGATTGGGATTTGGGAAGCGATGGGGTCTGCCGCGGTTTCATGGTCAGCGGAAGCAGCGATTGCACGGTGTGTGTCTGGGATCTCATTTCTACACCTGTGGGGTCTGGGGAGAGAAGTAGCGTCACCTCCGCCGGAGGTAACAGACTAGGAAAGTCGCGGGACTCTTGCGTAGTCGCAGCAGCTGGGAGCTTCGGCGCCCCTAGGGAGATATCCGCGGTGAAACGCAGAGTTCTCCGAGGACACTCGGGTGGTGTATTGGACTTGAGGATGGACGACAAGTGGATTGTCTCGTGGTAAGTCGTTTCTGTGATTAACAGAATATCGCTCTTCATATTCGACTCAAGTTCCAAGGACGCATTGATGCATGTTTACGATCGGAAGACATTGGCTCTTCACACCATCTTACGTGGTCACGAAGGCCCCGTAAATGCCGTTGGGCTGGAGAACGGCCGAGCCGTGAGCGCAAGCGGCGATGGGAAGATGATGCTCTGGGACGTCGAAACAGGTGAATGCATACGGATCTTTGAGGGGCACGAGAAGGGGCTGGCTTGTATCGAGTTCAAGGCACGTTGTCCTTATCTGGTGTTATTACGTTTGCTCAGTGATGTCACAGGACGGTCTTATCCTGAGTGGGTCAAACGACTGCACGATCAAATTATGGCGTGCCTCGACTGGTGAATGCCTGCACACGTTTGCTGGACACACCTTGCTTGTTAGGGCTCTTTGTTTTGACCCAAGGACTGGCTATATCGTGAGTACGAGCTATGACAAGAGTGTCAGAGTCTGGGAATGGCATGAGGAAGCGATAGAAGACGGCGTCTCCCAACCTGGGTCAGATCTATCTTCCCGGAAATCTAAAGGGCTGGGACGGCTGGTCCGAGAGTTTAGGAACCTCCACGCTAGTCATATTTTTGACGTCAAGTTTGATGTTGGGAAGATTGTCAGGTCAGTGTTACGCGCTTTTCAGAACGGGGCCGCTTGTGGAAGTGAGGCTGACAGGGATCTTTTTCTCGTCAGTACTTCACATGACCAAAAAATCATGGTCCTAGATTTCTCGTACGGAATCGAGGGCGCCGAGTTATTTGCGTGATGTTTCGCGACAGCGCTTTCCGTTATTTTCTTGTTTGATTATATCTTCCGGGGCTTGTCCACGCCTGTGAGACCGCGCTCGGGAGCGACGGAGCCGCCCAAACACCGAGAAGCGTAATATGCATGACAAAGTTTGGTGTTTTCTTGGTTCAGGCGTGGAGTAAGAGAACTTGATTGCATCTTACCCCCCCTTTTTTCTTTTCTTTTTTTCTTTTCTTTTCTGGTTTTCATTGGGGTTTATTCTGGGACTCGTCGATACTATGTCGAGAATTCCGTATTTATTCATTTACACATTCTGTTTCCTTTCTTTTCTTGTCTTGCATGTAATCCTGACACTCACCGTTGACCGCTTGTCTTCTACTTTACCTTTTTTTTTTTTTTTTTGCATTCACCACATCTGTAATCATAGCTTACTGCGTCCAGCATGACAGTCTACTCACTACAATGTCTTTCATCGTCGGCTCCAATCGAAGCTGCACGCGTATTCATTAATCTTAGATAATCGACGCTGAGAATCGAATCAGAGTAGGGAGCAGCCGGGCCGAAACCCTCTAGGTTCCAGAAAGACTCCGGACCGAATTCGAAACCACAACTTTTTTTTAGCATTCGCGAGTCACTTGACGGGTACATACATTGCCTACGGACGAGATACAGGATGATGATGATCATGTTACAAGATACCGATGCATGGAGATATAAAAAAAGAAAACGTGGAGTTCCTTGTTAACCGTGATAAGATGAAATGGCGTGATACATGATGAGATGGTGATTTTGGAAATGGGGAAGAAGAACGTGTACATGTGTCGTTACAACAAGATCGGACATAAGAGACGAGACGATGCAATCAAGACGGGTGGAGGAGAGAGATGTCATCAAAAATACATACGAGACACTTTTCTAATTTGTTCGCGGGATCTAGATGAAAGCGAGAGATCCAAGGCTTGAGCCCGGCCGGCTACCGTGACGAGCGTGTGGTCCGAGGCAAGTCAGGAAGACAGACAGGTCCGATGATCAACTGCTATTGGAGCGGTCGTGTTTCTTGATGTTGATGCTGATACGACGCGCGTGTCCCGCTCGCTGGTGTTTCGGAGGCTGATAAGGGAATTGTAATTCAGGTTCGTCTGTGGCATCCCTCAGTATTAATTTGCTCAGCGCAGAGGGCGATGAAACCGCGGGGGGAGAACCGTCCTGTTGGGAAACGACAGGCAGTTCTCTGGGCATCATTGGTTCCGAGCCAAATGGATCAAATGAGGTCTGAAGAAGAATATCCGCAGTCTGATTGGAGATGCCGTAGTAACCTGCTGGTAAAACAGGGGGTGCATAGTACTGGTATGGGGGAGCCACGGGGTGATTGTACAAAGCTGGCTGGGCGGGGACGGGATATGTCACCGGAGGAGGCGGCGCCGGCACCGAAGGCATGGTCGATGCAAAGTAGGTCGTTCCATTTACTTCAAACGCTCCGGCGGGAAGGCTATTTTGCGTTTCATTCTGAGATACAGTTCTTGCTTTGGCTTGGGGTGGCGGATAAGTGCTGTGCTGCACGACGGAAGTCTGTGCCGCTCTCGGGGGAACTGGCACGGTGGTCGTCGCGGGAACAGTGGCGTGATATCGATATCCTTGCCAAGTTGAGTCAGGCCAATACGTGAGTCGGTCCGAACTACCATTGCGAACGGTGGGAATCGAGTAGGGGTAACAAGGGGGCGAACATGATGGCGGCGGCCGAGCTTCGGCGCACGGAGGGGGTCCCGGAAAGTCGTGAGGAACAAACGGCGGAGATGATGCCTGCCCACTCATCAAAACGCCACCGCTGATGGTCCGCCCTTGCGCACTAATTTCAGATGGGGATGAATGTTCCGCTTTTTGGAGTACCGCAGAAGGTAAGGCGGTCACGTCATGGTGACTAATGAGGTAGAAGTAAGATCAAGGCCCACACAGCAGATGCAAGGACGGGTTCTTACAATTTACATTTGGTCCCTGCGGGGCACCGACCCTGTGTCCGAAGGAAATGTCTACACGGCAATTTCTTTCGTCTGTCGGATCGCGTTTTTTGTGGGATGTGGTCCGAGGAGCTGGCATCGGACTCGGAGAGAAGGAGCAAAGTGGGCGGTGATGAGTCCTGGTCAATGAGCTGTGGACCCTGGGGCCGCGCTGGTGAACACGGTGGCACGTTCTTCAAAGACGCTTGCTGGGCAGAGAGAGCGAGCAGTCGTGGCAGATAGACAGACCAGTCGACAAGTTGTTGTGAAAGCACGGAATAAGGTAAGATCCCCGGTGCGCCTGTGTCGGGATGTACGAAGTTGCACTTGTCGCCAAAAGGACAGGACCCGCTGATCACCAAGTTACGACACAGCCTGGCTATGTTCGCGGCAGTCAGTTCTTGAATTCATTGACTCGGTAGGGAAGCGTACTCACTGCGGTATTTAGGATGAAGGGAGGCGGCTGCAGTCATCGCGCTCGAGACGCGTGTTGTAGAGGTGCGAGAATGAAAGAGATACTACTAGAGGAATTCGAGAGCTCGAAGGACGGGTCTATTCGGGAGTGAAAGGGACAATACATCTCTGGCAAACAGGACAGACGGCTTTTAAGTAAAAGATGAGATGTGGACTCCACGTGTGCGGCACGCGATTATCGCGACCACCACCGGCGTAACTTATCAAAGCACTTTATTGTCCAGGTACCGGTTGAATGAACGCGAAGGTCGCGGTGGAGTTGGAGGTTCAGGATAGTGCCAAACGACAGTGGCCCGACTTGAGAGGTCCCGGCAATGGGCGGCGCCAGACAGGTCAAAGCGCAGTGACTTAGACTTGCCAGTGGGCTCGTGTGGGCCGCCCTCGGCTAGTACAACGAGAGACTCGGAGTGGAGGTGGAGGACACTTCGGCAATGGTGTCAACGAGGCGGCGTACTTGAAGTTCAACCTACATTTTCTTTTTTTTTTCCTCTTCTTTCGGAGCGCCGGGTGTATGTAACATGGCATGCAGTAGTTAGGGACATTGTATTAGGCGCGGATCGGGTCGACAACGAGTGGGAACATGAACGGTAATCACACGAGACAAATCAAACGTTCTCTCGCCTTCAAGCCGCCAAGGAAGATATGTCACTCCGCGAATTCAACCTTTTTTTTTTCCTCCCAGGCTGGTAAGGGAACCCCTCTGAGCCCGTCAGCCCGGCGAGGCCTGCGCAGTCGGACCTAATGCACTTCACGTCAACTTGTCGTCACTTTTCACACAAACTGCGATGAACTTCTCGATGTGCACCCAAGGCCGCATCAGCGGTCCTGATACGGGTGACAGCGTCAATGCAAAGCAAAGCACGATGAATGCGATCAAAAACTACTACGGGTGGTCCGTGGCTGTGCACTACTACCAAAGGCGACCGCGCATGTGAAATTAGACACCGCCCACATCTCCCCGTAACAATGCGTTCAGTGTCAGAGCCTCCGCGGGTATAATATTGATTACCGAAAAAAAAAAGAAAAATATTATAGAGGCAGTGCCATCGTCTGCGACATCAGTGAGGAGCTGTGACCCGTTGGATCGACCATATGATGAGTACGTTTTCGTGGCGGTAGACCTGTGACTTCCTGCATAACTAACGGGGTAACTCGAATAGTCAGTACTATATCCCTCTTGAGCCATCGCAACACGCAGACGCACTGTGAATGTCAACCTGTCCACCCTGCTCCCAGCTCCGCGAGTGCTTGCGCTGGGACTCGAAGGAGTCGCTTGATGATCGAATCTACTCAGTGAATTTAGGTCCCAACGAGACCTGCACACAAATTTCCCTACCTCCGACTGAGGAATCACATCTAACCCTCCACCGTACGAGCTCGACACGTCCGCTTGCCGCCAGTCCAGTGGCCTGGGGCTGTTGTGCGACATCATGTCTCCCGAATGTCTCCGTTCCGTAAGATGGTGCGACGAATACTGCCAAGATACACTTGTTAACCGCCCCATCTCGTTCCATGATTGCCTAATCTTACGTCTTGCTGACTGTGTTGCCCGCCGTGGGGCGTATGTTGGGAATTCCCGACGTCCTCTTGAGGCAAAGACGTATGGCGGCCATATTCTTTGTTGGTAATGCTGTTTGTGAGAACGACAAAAAAGAGGGGTGTGGTAGCGTTACGTACCGACCGTGGTCTGCGTCCGTGAGAGCAGTGCAGTCACTGATTAAACCATTTAGCGATCCATTCTCCCGCCCTTGCGCCATGGTCACACTTACTCAATTCATCACGATGTTGCTCGGCAAGCACAACTTCTCGCCTCGCACGAGTTTCCGCTTCCAGACATGCCGTATACCGCTGGAACGCGTCTTGCGTCTGCGTCTGCGCTCTCGACAGCGTGACTCTGGCATCCTGCAGGAATTGGCCTTGCAGTACTGTCAAACCTCGGATGCCGTGCGACGTGTCAATAGTCCCCTGACCTGATGCTTGAGCCTCTTGTACCAGCTGTTCGTACGTCGCTGTCGAGGGCGACGACGGGGGTCTAAGGAGGTGAGGACGGTGTGACGTCCCAGGCGAGTGTGCATAGTTGGGACTCGATACGCTCGAGGTGCTTTCTAGACGGCAATTAATTCCCTTTCGTATTCACCAGATTCCAAATAGCCGCAGGGGCAAGCTTTCGCTTACCTGGCTGCAGGCGTGCCATCTGGTCGACTAAACCAGGGGGGTATCCTGGGTCGGATAATTCCGGTGTGGATACTTCCATAGACTCGTCCAGGTGTGGATGATGCTGTGCGTTTGGTCCGAGGTGGCGGAGACGAGGATTATGAGGGATGCCCGCATTATGTCTCTCGATAAATTTTCGTAGAAATGTCAATTCAATATCATCGGGCATCACGTACGGGGGCCCCTGGATGTCGCCTTTTTGCATGAGTACCTCTAGATGAGACATGGTTTTATCTTTGAGCTGCTGTAGCCATTCATGCAGCTCCATATGGTCCTGGTCGGCACGAGCATCACTGTGGATCACAAGGGGAAGGGGAGGGTGGGATATGTATGTTTAGATGAGAGAACCACATGAACGCAGGGGAATCGTTACTGACTAGTCCTGGCGTCTCCGTGCCTTTCTCCAGTATGTCTTGGTGAGTTTGAGAGCACGATTTACCTCGTTGTCGAGCGTGCGGTACCATTCACTTGAGCGGCGATTCAGCTTGACGGAGAGCACGCCTGGCTGGACTCGCAGCTGCAGCACACAACGCCCCTCCTGGTCAGGAGGCCCTAGCGCACCCTTCTGACCTTGATTACCACGGGTGGCACCCCTCGAGACGTTGCCCAGCTCGGGCCATGGAAGGTCGTCAGGAGTTTGCATCGGCGGCGGTGGATCTGGACTTGGCGTAGTATTCGACACTTTGCAGACGCAAACGAGGCACAGGTAACTGAGGGTACAGCTATGAGCCCTCCAAGGGATTACAGGATTGTGGAGATGTCAAGGAGGATAAGTTAAACGGGCAGGGGTGGAGTTAAAACTCTTGTAAGATAATCGCCCAACGTTCTTATAACCGGCATTGTACAAGGTGCATGATTCGTTTGACTGCACTTACCTTAGCGATGCCGCATTCACGGGGGACACAGCCTCCGAATTTAACGAGGCATCAGGACCCCCCCATGGCAAGCCGGATGGCATGTCAACATACTCATGGCCCCCCTTTGGATCTATCCTTGTGTCTTCTGACACCCTGTTTGACAGGCACTAGGGGGAGCCGTTGCAATATACCTAGTCTAGATCCTGGATTGTCGGTACAGCGCTGAAAATGGTCACTGTTTCTTCACGTAAATCACACGTTCATATATCACTTACGGAACTGATCGCTCACGGTCGAAAAAGCTCTACCTTCTCTTGCCGTATTCGTGATCGCAACCCGCTGAATTGATTATGTTTCCGTACACGACAACATGGTTCCAAGTCCATCAACATACTCCGGTCGTCGTGATGTGAGCCAAGCCAAGCTCATTGACGGGTGCAGAATCATCTCCGACGAGCGCCTTGCTTTGTACAGCTCTTCCGTGACGACAATGCTCGTCGACGTTCCATCATGTCGAAAAGTCAACGCCTTGCGCCAGTGGGGCAGCATCCGAAAAGTTGACTGTGCATGCACTCCAGCGTACGTATTGCTTCCATGCATCACCACCAGACTCGCGACCCCTGGAAGAGCTGTGAACGCCTGGGCAGGACAAACCGCGTAATTCAACTTACCAACCAGTGCTCTGCAAGGGACAAGGGCCGGGGGAGGTGAGCAGTGCATTCAATTATTAGCAACTAAAACTACGAACCTTGTTGCCTCCGAATGCAGCACCAATCTCGGCACCACTAGTGCCAACGTTGACCTGAGTACGGGCGTCAGAAAACCCAGACCTCAGGCAATTAAACCGGGAAACAAACGTTAACTATGCCAGTGTCGGAACCTTCTGGTCCAATCCATTTGCCAACGTTACGCACATCCCGCGTCCATAGGCTACTGGATAGCCCTTGGGGAACAGCGTTGTTCCAAGTAATTGCCTGTTCCAATTCATCGAAGACACCGACATTCAATATGGGTGCAAAGGTTTCGGTACTCCAAATGGCGTCTGTCGGGTCCACAGACTGGGGAATTGCAATTGTAGGCTGTACAAAGTTCCCCTGGCGAAGACCGTCCTGATCATATCGCCTTCCACCTGTCAGTATCTCGGCGCCCTTCTGCTGGAGCCGTTCAACAGCGCTGGAATAAACTCCGACAGCGGCACTAGTGTGCAAGGGGCCAAGCAGCGTAGATCCGACGAGGGGATCTCCAACCCTCACGGATGCATAGAGCTTCTGAAGTGCATCTAGGAAACGTGGGGCGATATCACGATGAAGATACAGTCTCCTTGTCGATGTGCACCGCTGCCCGGCAGTGCCGACTGCACCAAAAAAGACAGCAGGCACAGCCATTGATAAATCAGCATCTGGCATGATGATTGAGGCTGTATGGCGATTGAAAGCCAAAAGGAGAAACTAAGATATTAGGGTTAGTCATGATGAGCCCGAACGTTCGTACCGTTGTTTCCTCCCAACTCCAGTATCGTTTTACCAAACCGAGACTGAACAGCCTTGCCGACTAAGCGACCAACAGCTTCGCTGCCGGTGAATGACACTAGAATGATGTGTGGTCAGAAATTAAAAGATGGGGGTCGTGGGCACCTACCTAATGGGATATCCGCACTGTTTACGACGGCTTCGCCGACGTCGCTGCCGCCAATGACCAGCGTTGACACTGCACCCGGGATCCCATTGCGTTCCAACACATCGGCAATTATCTTTGTCACGGCGATGGCACATAGGGGTGTGGTAGGTGAAGGCTTCCAAACATTTGCGTTTCCAGCCGCAAAAGACAGAGAAAAGTTCCTGGGAGTGGCAGTGATAAGATCTGGCTGTATATTCAAAGGGGCAAAGATAAGATCGCAAGCACTGACCACCCATAAACTGCGACAGGAAAGTTGAACGCTGACAAGACACCAACTACGCCCAGAGGATTTGGAACTGTGGTAGAGTGTTAACAGGAACAAGGGGAAAGGATATCGAGACTAGGCTGACCCTCCAGAATGGTATGACCAGGTCGTTCTGATGCCACGACCCTGCCATTCATCATTCTCGACAAGCCGACAGCATAATCACACTATGGAAATGAATTGGTCAGTCATGTGGGGAGACGACAGAGATGATCTGCCGTACGATATCTACGAATTCTTGAACTTCGCCGATGCCTTCCGTCTTGATCTTGCCCATTTCGAGGGATACCAATGCACCGAGTGCATCTCGCTAAGAGAACGGTCAACGACGGGACGCGTTACTCTGTATGGGTCGACGTGTCTCACCTTTGCCGCAAGTGCATCTCGGAGCTGTCTCAGGATATCTCCGCGCCGTGGAGCAGGTAATTTCCTGAGGAAAAGATATGCCTCTTGGGACTTGTCCAAAGCCTCGTGCAGCTCTCGCGGTGAGGCCTATTCTGTGATCAACCCGATGAAGTCGACAGTGGGACGAGGATGACGTACCGACTGGACACGTGCCAAGACCTCACCGGTGGTTGGACAGATGCTCTCTATAACCTCACCAGTGCCTCCCCAACTTCCGTCATAAACACCCGGAACTTCGGTCGTAAATGGTATGTCCAAGGCACCCAGAATAGCAGAGGCTCTTGCCGACAGGAATCTCCTGGTGCTACGCCCGCTAACGCCACGTGCACAGCGGAGAGCTACGAATGAATTTCGCGAAAGCATGAAGAGTGTAAGTTGATCAAGCTACAAAGTTGTGCAAAGCGCAGTATGATCCGAACCTTGGTGTACAGCCACAAGTTGCATTAGAGAAGTTTGAGTTACTAGCTAGTACTACTACTACTAGTAGTATCAATTCCAATTCGACAAGGAGATCTCCGTCCTCATCATATCACCACTTCGGCCGCCTTAAGAAAATGACTAGAGGGTGGGGCGTTAGCTGTGACCGGGGTCTGCGAGATTCATTTCGGATTTGATCTTCGTCGCGATGATGCGAAAGCTCCCTCAACCCGTCACCTGCTGACAGGGGCACCCCAGCGTGGAAAGTAGAAGAGAATTATCATCCCAGGCCGCCCCTTGCTGCACCTCTCACACACAGTGCCGCCGCTCCCGTGGTTCCTGCCGGGGCCTCGGAAATGCATGTCTGCGCCGGAGTACGCAGTGCACTGCCTCTGGTCGCAGTGTGGACCAACTGCGTGCCTCGTATTACGTGCACGGCGAAGGAATATGTGCTTCTTGGGACGATATATCCATCACAAAGCTAACAGCCTGCCCTAGGCGACTCCCCGTTCCTGCGTTCTCTGCGTGGGCGCATCAGAACCATCTGATCTCTAGCCGCCGTTACGGTCAATGTGCTCTCCATTTTCAAACGCCTCGTAGGTTGTGCCTGGTCCTGAATTTTTTTTCCTCCAGTGGCACGAGGCTTTGGGCTTACCGCACTAGTACTAGCGCTGATCGACTATCGTAGCCTGTTCGTGACGTTATCAGCATCCGTTATTTACTCCTCAGGTCGTCTGCCACTCGACTGGCGTGTCTATCGGTCGTTTATCTGCAACCTGTTTACCCGTTCTCTTCGCCGTTCGCCGTTTGAGCTCTGCCGCGACCCTTTGGATGGGAAAGCCTTGATCCCGGTGCGAACCAACCGCTCCGAACAAATGGCCCTCGTCCCTATCTCAAGGCCGAGATTTCATCCTCTATCTCTCGGCTGATTAAAGGCACTCGATGACGGAATCGCGCAAAGGCGCTTTATTACACGGCTGGCGTCCTCGCAACCACGGTGGGATTATCGGAAGAAACAGGATCTTTCCTCCCTGTTTGCAGACCCCCCCTCTCCCCCAGTAACCAAGGTTTTTCCCTGAAGAGGGTATAAGCGAGTTTGTCCTACCGGTCTGACGATACCGAGTCGTTCTTCATGTCCTGATCCTCGGAGAACGATGACGCTCCACGTACCTCAATCGTACGTAGTAAGGAGGGGCGGCAAAACAAGGTGAGCGTCCGTTTACGATGGGCCGTTCGGTCAAATCCGACACTATGACCATTGTAGCTAACCGTTCGTTGGGCCAGCTTGGTGGGGCACCAGAAACAGATAAAGTCAACTGAAAAAAGGCATTCACGCCGCACCAGCGGATCGCTGCAAATCAATCCCACCTACTTCGTACCCTTTTTTCCCGCAAACTTCGGGAATCGCGATTAATGCGATCATTGTCCTCCCCACAATGAGGTCCCCGCTGGCGATGGCGATGGTTGTGTGTATTGAGAAGAAGCGAGGGTCCTGTAGTCTTGAATAGTGATAATGAGCGGCCCGTTGATGTCCCCACATTCGTGCGATGTGCAAATATAGGGAAAGTATGTTTTGTATGGCTAGCGCACATGTGTCACGTCCCTATAGGCCAGAGAAAAAGGATGATTCGGCGTCAATCTCATTTCTCCCCCTTTTCGTCTTTCCTGCCAATGAATCACTTTCCCCTTTTTTCTTTCTTTTCTTCTCCTTGGGAGCATCCGAATCGGAATCTTGTGGCTCGGCTTCCAGCACCTT
The DNA here is from genome assembly GCA_038091555.1 of Leccinum sublutescens. Lineage (NCBI taxonomy): Eukaryota > Fungi > Basidiomycota > Agaricomycetes > Boletales > Boletaceae > Leccinum > Leccinum sublutescens. The sequence continues at coordinate 3,457 of JBBPOR010000227.1, read as the reverse complement.
CGGAGTGCTTTTGGGGTGTACTTGATCTTCCTCGTCAACGTCATCCTTATCTGTTTCGTCGGCGGGCGGAGACACATCGGATTCCTGGTCGCTATCACCACTGCCATCCTCGTCCTCAAAAACGACTTTGAGATCTGTCATCTTGAGCATTTCCTCGTGCCCTGCACTGCCTAGCCATCTTCCCTCCCCGTTTTGGTCGATTACGATCCTCTCGATAGGGAATGATCCGTGATCGGCAACGACACCCAGGAGCTTAGTGGGAAATAATTGCACAGCACGTAGAAGCCCGTCTGATGATCCTGTAAGAAGGGTAGAGTGAGAAGAGGGATATGAGGACGGTAGGGCACAGAGTGCATCAATAGATTGGGGGTGTCTATATAGGTCCAGATGAGATGCCGTCAGGAATGTTTGTCAGGATCTTGACGTACCCTGGAATTCTATCGACACAGTCACCCCATCCTTGAGTGCGATTGAAAATCGAGAGGATTCCCAACTGAGTGCCGACAACGATCTTTGAACCGCTACGGGCAGAATCCAGCTGAGAATCAGAGTCGAGGCAAGGGGGACTCGCTCACTTTTTTATAGCGACGAGGGACAATAACTCGTCTTCCTGATCCTCGGAGCGGGCAAAAGGCTCCGTTTTGTTTGCACGCACATCTATCACCGACAAGGTGCCGTCTGCGCTTCGTGGGGTAAATGATAGAAGGACAGTTGGAATGGGGATAGCAAGTACCTTGTGGACACAAGCTGCTTTTTGTCCTCGAGCCACAAGAAATCAGAGATGAAATCAAAGTGATGGGTATAGCGCCGTATCTCCTGTGGTGTTCTCGGGTCCCAAAGCTAGGGAGGTGCGTGTGAGTGGTGTGTGCGGTCGAGTTGAAGGAGACAAACCTTTATCACACCATCGTCGTCGCCGGTGCAGAACATGTGAGGAAAGAGATACTTCATGCGATTCACAGGGGAGCTACTCCCCGTCAAGGGACGGCCGGGAGGGGGCGGGGGTGATGTGCTTACTCGTGGGCATCCTTGTGCGTGTCAACCACTGCGGTGGTGGACGTATCGATGGTACTATGTATGTCTGGGATTGGCAAGTGCAGACAAAGGGGTGCGAACGTACAAGATGGACTTTGCCTTTCCTGCGACAAATAGACGTGCGCCGTCGTGGTCGGTAGCGAGACAACGACATGAGCGTTTTGAGAGTCTGAGCGAGAATGCGGGTTCGTGTTGACCCTGCTCGTCGTAGCGAAAAGCTTTTAGGTTGCCATCGAGGAGTGCAGCGTAGAGAAGGAATTCATTTGGATGGAACGCGAAATCGAACGGTTGCGAGCCGAGTTGGATGTCCATCATGGACGTTGCCGAACAAACTTTGCTACCAACTCGATGGACCGGCGATGTTCAAACTTTTCTACTCTTCTCTAGTTCTCCTTCCCCTCCTCATTCACTTCGCCCTCGCCGTCCACCACGACGTACTCAACACCTCGCCCGATGGCCTCCGCAGTAGTCGCGTACAGCACCGCACCGACGACATAAAGCTCCTCGACGTCGTCCTCGTCGCTTCAGTAGATGGCTCCTTCCACGCCATTAACCGCACCTCCGGACAGCGCCTCTGGTCCATGTCCGGCGCAACCAGCGATCTCCCAGCCAGCCTCGCCCCCCTCGTCCGCACAAAACACGCCACTATCGACTACGACCTCACCGACGACGACGACGATCACCAGGAGCTCTACATCATCGAACCTCAGACAGGCGACATATACGTCATGTCAACTCCAACCAGCCCTCTCCAACCTCTCTCCCTCTCTATGTCACAGCTCGTCGAACTATCCCCTTTCAAATTCGACAGAGACGACGACGAACGCGTGTTCGTAGGCAAGAAAGAGACCTCCCTGCTCTCCATACAACTCGAAACAGGAAAGGTCAAGACACTCAACACCGAATGTCCCTGGAACCCTTTCGAAGACCTTGCTCAGAAGGACGAGGTAGACTTGGACGAACTCGAGGACTATTTCTCAGACAAACAGAACCTCATCCCAACAGAACTCTTCGTCGGCCGTACAGGTGAGTCCTTCCAATGTACCAAGTTCCTCATTTTCAGAACACAATCGAAAAGATTATCACGTCGCCATCTACACTCGCTCTCCTTCCGGACGTAGGACCCCAATCCACAACCTCTCCTTTTCCTCATATGGTCCCAACATGCAGGACAATGCCGTCCAAACTGCATACCGCCGCACTCCAGACAATGTCTACATTGAATCCCTGCCCAACGGTCAAATCATGTCCTTCAGGGCACGAGACTCCGATTCAGTAGACCCATTCAACGGTCGTGAACCTCAGATTTTGTGGGCTCTGACGTTTGAAAGTCCAATGTGAGCGATCTGTTTCTTATCCATCAAAACTTAGTTTCTGACATGTTTCGCACGATGCCTTGATTGACGCAGCGTGGCAGTCTTTGATGTTCTGTCGAGTTCCAGACGCCCGGAGCCTTTTGTGCTCATGCAGCCCCGTCCGCCAATCTCAGATGTTCTCCAAGGCTTTGACGGATCCTCTGTAGCCTCAATCTATGATCCAGACACGGCCTATGTCGGTCTTGTGGAAGACACTGGTTCACTCTTTGTCATGAGTAACGACCATTTCCCCTTGATCGCTTTTGGGGACACCGAATACAGCATCAACTCCCGTGCAATCGACCCTCCACCTTCTGCAATTCCCCGTGTAGATCTGCCAGACAGGCTCGATACCATCACAAAGCGTCGCAAGCTCAGAGAACTTTGTGCTCAATCGCCCTTTGACACACGATGTCTTACTGGAAAACGTCCATTGGATGCTTCCTCTCTCAATTCTAGACAACTTCCCGGAGTCCCTTCCGTCGAGTTGCCCCCTGAGATTGACTCGGCTCATAACACTGTCATTGGCTCCGTAGATTCCCTCCCAAATATCCCGGATACCACTGATAATTTGTCTACGGCAACACCTGCGTGGATGTCCCTCATAATGGAAAGTTACAAATTGTCCGCCACTCTTGGTACCGGCCTTCTGGCGTTGATCTTTGGTTCAGCCTGGCTATTCAAAGACAAACTATACCCATGGACGCCTGGTGTTGCATCCGAGATTCAGAGTTCTTCAATCCACTCCTTTTCTACTCGCGAGACGGAGTCGTCACCAACACTTCGGTCGATAGTCAACGAAGAGAGCCCTGAATCGCCAACCCCTCGACCATCGACACCGCACGTCGGAACAACTCCGTCTACCCCTATACCTGTTTCCTCTGATTTTGAGGCTCGATTGATAGATTCGCCCACATTCTCGAAAAAGATTCCAGATTCGCCTAGGGTGCGTATCATCAACGACATCGAGGAGAGCGGACGAGAAGGGGATGTTGGCGACACCACACCGACAAAGAAAAAGGTTCACAGAAGAGGGGGGAGAGGAAAGAAGGGAAAGGGAAACAATCCCA
>JBBPOR010000226.1:0-29601 GCA_038091555.1 Leccinum sublutescens | reverse complement strand
CCCCGAATGCTTTCTGTGATAACGTTGATGAATCGCATCTAGCTCAGAATTCATCAATTAAACTCTTTGCTGAGAGCATCGCGCAAACGTGCAAGATTGTGTTTGGTTCCCGTGCAGGCGTGAGAGCAGACTTACGTTGCCTTCACAACTCTTCGATTCGCTTGACGGACAAGAAATGGAGAGCTCCGCCACTGCAGAATCGTCCGATTTCGTGGTAGGTCCACCCTTGAAATGGATCGAAGTTCCGGACCTCACCCAACAGGTTATTCCGCTCTGATGTTCCGGAAAAAGATCCGCACCATACTGTTGATACCAACTGGCCCTTTCGCCCTTTCCCTCGAGAAGTTTGTAGATGCACTCGTATAGCATGGCAGCCGCAGAAGATCTCTGATGGTATCACTGCTGCTGGTCTCAATACTGCATCGACATATCATGTTATTTTCACCAGGCCCACCATGATACAATCGCGTCGGGAACTGAGCAAGCCACGTTAAGACCCAGTGTTTTAGGAGCATGTATGAAAATTCTTGGGAGTGAAGTGCCGGACGCGTCAGGAACTCCACTGCACAACAGGAAATACAGACGCTCGTGTTGAGTGCATCCAGGGGTGAATCCAGTGATGAATTTATTGGATCATAGTAAAAGTCAAGTGCTTATCTATTCAATGTCTGTGCCTTCAATGACTTTCTCGCCGTCTCCAGAAAACTTTACGTTATTCTGTTGACATATCGATAAATTTGCACGATAACATGGTGAAACGACACGCTTACCGGGTCCGAAGACGATTTGCCAACAAACTTGGTATGTGCTATGTGGAGTTATTGTCAATTACCATGCGTATTGTGACTAGCCCGGATACTCACTTCCATAGGCCACCACGTCTCCACTTTCGTTTGTAAAGTCTACACGGGTGTACGCCAAATTCTTCCCTGTTATGTACGAGTTTAAAATCATTTCGATACGTTGGACGCAAGAGTTATTACCCAAAGCTGTAATCGTCGCTGTTGCGTTTAAAACATCTCCGACTCTACCAGCGGGTCGAATAAATGAAGTGCTAACGTCCGTCGAAACGCCCGTCATGTAGTGTCCCTTGGTAGCTACGGCCAAGGAACCCAGGGTATCTGTCAGTGACATGATCAATCCACCATGGACTGTCTGGTGTATTCCGAGTATCAGCGCCGAAGGCGACATCGTGAACAGGATGAACGAACACCGATCCTGTTGACTACGTATGACGTTGGTTAATATTCGCATAGCGTTATACGACGGAAATATGTACCGTTATACGGCTCTATTTTGAGCTTTGTCTGGACAAGGCCCGGGGAAGCGCGCGTTATCACAAGCTGTTGTTGAGTGAAGTAAGCTGGTGGTGTGGCTGTGGTAGCGAAGCATACGGACATTCGGGAAGCATTGTGCATCGTGACCTTTATTGTCTAGGAAAGACTTCCAGACCTACATGCGGTGATGTATTTTTTTCGCTTTAAAATAATGTGGGAAGGATAACTCGGAGGTGGGTTTACCCTTTGCGTGAAGCGCAGACAAGCAGACATCTGCACGAAGTAGTACTAGAGTATAGTTTGGTGGGAAGCCTAGAAGCAACTGTTAGTCCAATTCAGGAAGGTGTTTGTTTATTTCTAAAGGCTTTGCCAAACAAATCGCTGCGGGACTTGCAATTCACTCTCCGCTCGGTTGTATACGACTGCGAATTTAGACAACCAGCGACGTCGTTCAAAGTAGCCTCTACGCTCTCGTTCCTCGCAACTCTACCAAAATGTCTGATCTCTGTCCCGTCTACGCTCCCTTCTTTGGTGCCATGGTGAGTACAAACCACCCCCACTGCAAGCCGATGTTGAAACGTACTTTAGGGCTGCACTGCTGCGATCGTTTTCACCTGTAAGAAATCAATAGTTCCAATGTCAGCCTACAGATTCAATATTTGATTCTCTTTCCCTTTCTTTGTACAGGTATTGGAGCAAGGTTCGTGCGCGATTGTTGGAGAAAATTTCACACCTGAACGAACGTTTAGTTACGGTACCGCCAAGTCTGGCGTCGGCATCTCTGCCATGGGTGTCCTCCGACCTGACCTCGTCATGAGATGTGTCATTCCAGTCATCATGGCTGGTATCATTGCTGTCCGTGTTCCCTTTTGTTGCCCGTAATACAATCATAACAAATACCACAGATTTACGGTCTCGTCGTTTCGGTTCTCATCTCAAGCTCCCGTACGTTTGTTTTGTTTCTTTTTCTTGACATTTTGATTGATTCTTGTTATAGTCGGCTCTGCTGTGTCACTTGCGTCCAGTTTCATTGACCTCGGTGCTGGTCTTTCCGTCGGCCTCGCGGGCCTCGCAGCTGGTTTCGCAATTGGAATTGTCGGTGATGCAGGTGTGAGGGGTACTGCACAGCAACCGCGACTATTCGTCGGAATGGTTGGTCCTTTGTTCACCCACCGTTTACATCCAGTTGATTTGCCACGTAGGTTTTGATTCTCATCTTTGCCGAAGTCTTGGGGCTCTATGGTATGTTTAATCCGTCTATTTTGGTCTCTCATCATAACGGACTGTTTAGGTCTCATTGTGGCCCTTATCATGCATACGAGGGCTGGTGAAGTTGCCGGAGTAAGTCCTATTGTCAAGCTGAACCCACAGCTATTGATGTTTTTCTTAGTGTTAAATGGTCCATCACTGCCGGCGGCGTAGATAGACAAGAATATGATACAATTTGTTGTTTACTCGTGTCTCCTACTCCCCTAGTACTTCCAGAATTCTTAACCAAGTTTGGTGACGTGTGCTTGATCAAGTAAATAAGCTGAGACTTTGCTCTGGTCGACATCATTCATCACTTGTTGGCGGGTGCCAGCAATGCTCTCTTTTTTATCGCTGCCCAGGACGTTGCTGGCCCTGTCCTCGATTACCCTTGCAATTGTACCAGTGCTGGCTGTCAGCACCCGCTCGATACCAACTTCCCACAACGACCCTTTTCGCGCTGTCGTACTGGTACACCGAACTCAGCAGCCAGAACCACCGTTATGCTGCTTGAAACCTCTACCGATCATCAACCCTCCAGAAGGACCGGAAGACGTTCTGCTCTCATTCGAAGAGTGGAAGTCGAAACAACTCCACGCCAGTTTGCCGAGTGCTCTCGCAAAACCCGAAGTGAAGACATCGGACAGCAATATTCCCGCTGTTCAGAATACCGACGTCCCGCCCGTGGATGCGCATTCGCCTTCTGACACTACTCCTGATGACACGCTCCCACCGCACTTCCGTGTACCCATCGTCGACCGGTTCGATTATGCCAACTTGGACTGTTCTGGGCGGGTACACAGCAGTCACAAGTCAGCCAAATCAGTCTCGTCAATACTCTCGTCGAAAAAGGACAAGTACATGCTTTCGCCATGTAGTGAAGATCCTCAGTTCGTCGTGGTGGAGCTTTGTGACGACATCAGAATCGATACAGTGCAATTAGCCAATTTCGAATTCTTCAGCGGGGTGTTCAAGGACTTCTCCGTAAGCGTCGCAAAAACGTATACCGGTACCGACGAAGGGTGGACTCCCGCTGGGACTTATCGTGCAAAGAACATCAGAGGCGTCCAGGTGAGCCTATTATACAGTTTCGTGGATGGTTTTTGGGTCTAACGATACTGACAGTCATTCCATCCACCGACGTCGTTGCGTGATTTCTACAGGTATATCCGGGTCGACTTTCATTCGCACTACGGACACGAGTACTATTGTCCCATCTCCCTACTTCGGGTTTACGGACTCACACATCTGGAAGAGTGGAAGTGGGACACGTGGCAAACCGAGAGCCGTGCACGACCGAAGGATTCCGCTACACCGCGTTCGTCAATCACAGAATACTCCACCTCCACAGCAAGCAATGCCACAGCTTCCAACGTGTTCACCAATGACGCCGCGAACGTTTCCGTGGCCCAGCGTGGGGTCGCCGAATCCCGTTCCAATGCCACATCACAACCGTTGCGTTCCGAAGCCACACACACTGCAACTCCTGAAGAATCTTCCTCCTGCAGCTTGCCATCCACGCAACCTCAGTCTCAGGGATGCTCTCCTTCCCACGTCTTTGGAGAGGGAGCATCCATGTCCAGGAATGGAGATGGAGAGCAGCAGACATTAGGTGCGCAATCCACGGGGGTGCGCTCGATAACAGAGGCCATCTCGTCGCTGCCAAAAATATCATCTCCCTCCTCCATCGTTTCATCTTCACGGTCGACGGCCGAGCATCCTCACGCCCATTCACATGATCCCGAGATACACCCGTCTTCTATCCTTTCTTCACAGCCAAGCAATCCTCCGGCACCTCCACTGGTTCAACAAACACCCACTCATGTTCAGCCACCTTCACAATGGACCGGGGAGTCCATTTATCGAACGATTATGAATCGGTTGACTACCCTTGAAGCGAACAACACATTGTATGCACGGTATGTGGAGGAGCAAACCGCTGGCGTCCGCGAAGTGTTGAGAAAACTCAACGAGGAGGTCGGGAGGCTTGAGAGCGTGGTGAGCACCCCGAGTTTGGCATCCGATCACAAAGTTGACAGATCACTGCAATTAATGCAGAGTCGAATTCAAGCACAGATGTATCAACGCACGGTCCATGAGTGGGAAAGACAACGGCTACGATTGGAACTCGAACATGGCGAGCTACTTTCTCGCGTCAACTATCTCTCAGACGAGGTGAGTTCTGCGCTCTTACGAGCTACGTGTTACTTAAGCAAGCGTAGATTGTACTCGAAAAGCGACTTGGCATTGCTCAACTGTCTCTTCTGCTAGCAGTGCTTGTGTTTATTGGCCTCACTCGTGGCGCTCCTGCACAGCAACCGACAGTGCATCGGCCGACAGGTGAATGGCGTGTTCGTAAGCTCAGCTCTGAGAGTATCACAGATCGTTGGATTCGAGGGGGCCAGCTCAGGAGACGAAGTCTTAGTCCGGTCGGACAAAGTGAAGACACTAAAGAAAAGGCTGCTGGTAATTGTCACCTCGTCCGTAAAGCGTCCGAGTCACTGAATACCAACTACCAGCAATAAACAACAGTCGCCCACTGTTCCCAGACCCGATGGGTAGTCCTGGCTCCAAGTCCGAATCACATACGACCACTCACAGCCTCCAACATGCATCTAGGACTTTCAAGTTGGTTTCTGCGCCGATGCCACCGTCCTCGCACAGGCGTGCACATACAGGATCGGCCTTCCGCACACCCACGAAACACCGTCCACTCACGTTGATCGAGCCAAACACCCTTCCTCGGGTAGAACCCATCACACGATCACACTCATCCTCTACGTCGGGTCATTATCACGGGCGCTCCGCAAAGCGCTGGGCAAGAACGGCACATCTGCATGAGATCAAGGCCTTCCGCGAACGCCGAGGGAGTGGGAGTGGGAAACGTTTGGGGACGCACAAGGACCGGGAGAACAATTTCGTGCACGAGGGCTCTTTGGACGACGATGTATTCAACGTCCCGCTCTCCATGTCTCCTTCTCGGGCAAAGGCCGGAGGTAAATCTCTGGATGCCTTTCGACAGCCATTTGCGCCTTTCGAGGCGATGCGCCGTTCAGATGAAGGCACAGATGCGGATGGATGGATCGATACGGACATGGACGTGGGCGACGAGGGTGTGTCTGTCACCTCGGAGAGGGCGGTCGAGTCGGACTCGTCAGAACGCGATCACGGTTGTATATCCTAGCTTTGGGAAGCTGTGTTCCATGTTCCCCGTTCTAGAGATGTGATATTGGGGGCATCTTGAATATGGATTACCTTCACCATATGCTAAGTATAGATAATCAGAAAAATTTATGTTAAATCAAACCGGCCGGGGGGAGAGTCCGGCAAAGCACGGCCGGGGTGCCTGGCCCGGCACAAGGAAAGGTCAGGCATCCTCAAGTACGTTGCAATCATGAGTGCCGAGCTTCAAGGCACCAGACTACGTTTGAAAATTTGAGATTTGACCAGTGTTGCATTCCATCTCTTTACTTGATACAAGCAGCTCGACTCGGAGAAGCGCTCATTGGCTTCTGCCAACGAGGCACCTCTCGACACAGCCATCGAGAAATACTCGACCGAGTTCGCTCTTGGCAAGGGTGTCATGATGACAGTCACTGTATGCCCTACTAGGTCACACAAACGGATCAGATGTTCACCTCCCACAAACGTTTCTCGCATCATACCGTCTGATTCATACGAAACAGTCACACTAGTAGTACTAGAAGTTGTCCCATCAAGGCAGCAGGGGTACGTAAGCTATTAAAGCCCCGCGCTATCAGAGCAAGCCGAATTCTCAGGCTGCCCGGACGTCGACTAACAGGCGGCCTGTCCGGGCAAGATAATGGCTACGCTTGCGCAGGAACTATCAGGCTGACATATGATAAAAGAACCGTACGCTGCTTCGGAGGTCCTTGTGATCGGACAGAAGGTACGCCCTGCCTTGAAGTGGTGGGAACTGGCAGCGGTCGTACCGCTTGATAAAGCATTTTGATCTATCTTCAGGTTTTCGTATCAATCTATATAAAGCCACCAGGAAGTCAGCAAGGTACTTATCTTGACCTATTTGAACTAACTTGTCTAAAATTGATGCTAACTTTCTCTTATATAGTGTCTCACAGCCGGGGTAGACTGTAACTCACCACTCTCGTGCGACCTCTTCACATTCAGCATGACTGCTCAACCCCCGCTTCCCAATCAATGGACCAAGTTTGTGTTTGATGTCTATGGGCGGGGCCAGTTGCCTACCTTGGGCACGGTTGACATCAAGGATATTGAAGAAAAAGCGAGAGAGGTTATGAAGGACCACCTGCGTGTGTTTCTTGCAGTAATTCCATTCACTCGATCACTGAGCTGATCCATTGCTCCACCTTGGCAGCGGCATACAAGTACACATTTGGAAGCGCAGGAACGTGTTCGACAGATGCCGCAAACAAAAAAGCGTTGGATAACTGGAAGATCGTTCCCCGAATGCTCGTTGATGCAACCAACCGCAACATCGAAGTGCGTATCTCTTAGCTCCCCGCATAAGGCACACACTCATACGTCATTTCCAAGACCACCATCTTTGGCGTGAAATATCCCGCCCCGTTATTCGTCGCCCCTGTTGGCGTGCAAGGTATAATGCACGCGGACGGCGAACTCGCGAGTGCACATGCGGCTGCCAACGTTGGTGTCCCGTTCATCATGAGTAGTGCATCCTGCCGATCCATCGAGGATGTAGCGGCAGCCAACGGTCCAAATGGCCACAGGTGGTACCAACTTTACTGGTGAACTCCTCTTTTCTTCGTTGGCTCTCAGGCTGGCGGGTCGCTCACTTAAACTCTAGGCCCCGTACTGCAGAAGTCACCATCTCCATATTGAAACGCGTGAAAGAGAATGGGTTTACGGCGCTTGTGATCACCCTTGACACCATGTCCCTCGGTTGGCGTCCTCACGATATCGAAACAGCGTATCTCCCTTTCACATCCGGGGTTGGCATCCAAGTCGGCACGTCCGATCCTGTGTTCATGAACCGGTTCGGTCTCGAACCACGCAAAGGCGAGGTAACCACATTCCCGCTAGAGCCTGAAAAGATCAAGGAAGCTGCTTTGAACGGAGACAAAGATACCCAGAGACAGATTATGTTGGGCCAGCAATTCCTCGGCGAGATCTGTTCAGGCGTATTTAGGACGTGGGAAGACTTGAAGTTTATCAGGGACAACTGGGATGGACCTATTGTGCTAAAAGGTATTCAACGGGTTTCGGTGAGTAGTGATCAGGGCGGGTCATAGATGATGCAATCAATGCATGACGTATCTATTCGTGGATATGCAGGATGCAGAAAAGGCGATCGACCAAGGAATAGATGGGATTGTTGTTTCGAACCATGGTATTTTGTTTGTGTGGCTGTTGAAGCCGACTACACTGACGCTGGCATACTTCAAGGTGGCCGCCAGGTGGATGGCGCGATTGGCTCCTTAGATGCTCTCGACAAGATCATGCGCTCGAGCAAGGTCCGCGCTGCCCAGAAATCCGGAAAGTTGACCGTCCTCTTCGACTCTGGGATTCGTACGGGAAGTGATATCATCAAAGCTCTCGCCATAGGCGCTCAGGCCGTCTTCAGTCAGTGTCCCATTGTTTGAGTGAATCATTACATGAACGATCCTGATCGTATTATCGGGCAGTCGGGCGTCCGTTCATGTATGGCCTTGCGATCGCTGGACAGGAAGGTGTCGAGCAGATCTTGAGGCAGACCCTCTGCGATCTCCATATCTCTATGGGCCTCAGCGGTTACGCAGATATCAGCGAGATCATTGGAAACAAAGATGAGGTTTTGACGAGGTTGGAGTATAATGTGTAGTCCTTGAAAATTGACATCCATGTATTGTATTGTACCAAAATACAAAACATCAGGTCCTCTTCGGATCCAATCTTGATATAAATCAATGAGAGGGCTGCATGCAACTGGCAGGTCTAGCTGGAATGCATATATTGATATTCTTTTGAAGCTTACTAATATTAGACTCGGCGAACGAAACAGAGCATAGTATCGTCTGTCGATTTGAAGATGTTGGCACGTTCGATGAATAAGATAGGGTTGGGTTACGAAACGTGTCATCGCTCCTTTTAGACGGTGTTTGTTTGTCAACGGCGTTGGAAACAAACAATCGCCTTCCAGTTTTGGAATATTCTTAACTCAAGAACAGGAACGTCAACGAATTCTTCTCCCGGGTGAGTTCTCGGAATTGGCTGTATAATGGATGTCGTCCCCGAAGATGCGGAATACTCGCAAACCCAAAAACGCCGTATTCACGACCGGACCGTCTCGCTCAATTCAAACCCACGGTCGGCCATTCCAAACTTGCAAAACTCTACGCTACGCCTTCGCAGTTCCACCCCGAGCATGAACAGCTTCACGTGTGTATATTTAATGCGTTCTCGTGTACTTTTGATTATGCTTATGCTTGTCTATTGCAGCTCAGATACCGAACCCGCAGAAATCGTCTCACCCGTTCCTCGTCGGCATCTGCTGCACACACCCGAGAGTCTGTCTTGGCTCAAGGCGGCTGCGTTCTCTGATCATGATTGGCAAACGCGCCGTACTTCACCTCTTTCTGTCGCCTCGTCTACGCCATCCGTCTTCCCTTCCAGCTCTAGCGGGCGCCTGAACTTTAGCGTACTCATGGAACACGAGAGACAGGCTCGTGTCACCGCTCTCCGGAGGATTCAAACAGAAGGTGTGGCGGATCACGGCGCTGTTAGACGTTGGGTTCGTTGGATGCATAAACATAGCATGAGGGCGTGGGTAGTACCATGCTCCATCGCCGCTGCCATTTACGTCAAGTGGTGCATCGGTCTGGCAGGTTACTCGGGTATGTTTTCGGTTCGCGTGCCACGTCATTGCTCGTGCTGAATGTAATCTGACCCGAGGTTATGACATACCGCCCATGTTCGGTGATTACGAGGCACAGCGACATTGGATGGAATTGACTATCCACCTCCCTATTCAACAGTGGTATCGATACGACCTACAGTATTGGGGCCTTGATTACCCTCCATTGACAGCCTATGTCTCTTGGGTATGTGGTAAAGTGTGAGCCACCAGATTACCATCGTGTGTGCAGCTCATCTGGACCGGACTTTCTTCAAGTGGATCGTGGATAGAGCCGTCATGGTTTGCTCTTGATGCTTCCCGTGGAATAGAAACTGCAGGAAGTAAATTGTTCATGCGGGCAAGCGTGATCGTTCTCGACACTCTCATATATGTCCCGGCGTTGTATGCGTTCACACAGACGTGGCTTGCTACACGCTCTTCGAGGACGCAAGTACGTCACTTCTTCCTTCCAATGCTTATCCGAGTTTACCTGGGCTATAGCATGCTGCGCTTCTTACATCGCTACTTCAGCCTGCGCTTCTGCTCATCGACTTTGGCCACTTTCAATACAATTCAGTAATGCTTGGTGCGTATGTCGCACGGACACTTCATATCTGCGATTCACAGTGTGACATATCTCATCACAATAGGACTTACATTGCTAGCGATCAATGCGTTCGCTGTTGGGCATGACTTGATCGGGGCGGTTTTTTTCGTGCTTAGCTTGGGCTTCAAGCAGATGTCTCTTTATTATGCCCCCGCTATCGGTGCTTATTTGCTGGGGAAATGTATCTTCCTGGGATCTAGAAAGGGGTATGATCACCACTACCGGAGCAAGGGCGTGATGCTGACAAAGACATTAGCCTCCTACTATTCACCAGACTGGCACTGGTAACCACACTCTCTTTCGTTATTCTCTTTTTACCTTTGCTTCCTCCATTCGCTCCTATGTCCACCCTTGCGGCCTCGATAACACGTATTTTCCCTTTCTCTCGCGGACTTTTTGAAGACAAGGTCGCCAATTTTTGGTGTTTCACCAATGTCACCGTCCTCAAATGGAAACGCTTATTTGACGGCAAGGAACGATTTCTGATCAAGTGCTCGACGGCCCTCACGGCATTTGGGTTTTTGCCTGCTGTCGCTGGACTTTTGTGGGGAGGCTACAAGACAAGACTAGTTTCCTCACCTTCGGCTGATCAGCAGTCGCAATTACCCACCCCGACTCTACCGTTGCTACCTTACGCCCTGCTGACGAGCTCGATGTCCTTTTTCCTCTTTTCGTTCCAAGTCCACGAGAAGTCGATCTTGTTGCCTCTCCTACCCCTTACGCTCCTCCTCTCCAGCTCATCGTCTGGTGATGAAGTATTTGCGTGGGCTTCTCTTGGGAACATTGTCGGGGTCTTCAGGTTGGACGTACTTTTATTTTTATGCTCAATAGTCCTCACGAACTTTACAGCATGTGGCCATTGTTAAAGAAAGACGGTCTTGGCGTGCAATATGTCGCTGTGCTCTTACTCTGGTGTCGATTAATAGGGTACAACCCTCTCCAGGTGCAGTTCGATTCCTTCGTACACTTGCTTACTGCCGTGCGTGACTTCTTTGAACCGTCCTGTCTTTGTCCGAAGTGACGAAATATCCCACCAGGTCGTCAATATATCAATGGCCCTTTTGCATCTACTTGAGATGGTCGTAACACCTCCCGCGCGCTACCCCGACCTATTTCCTGTTCTGAATGTCATCGTGAGCACGCCCATCTTTGGGCTGGTCTGGTTATGGAGTATCAAACGCGGCATCCAAGTCAGCTGGGCGATCGCTGTGCCTGTCTCGAGGACTGACAAAAAAATCAAGCTCGAGAAAGATGGTGCGCATGACGGCGAAAACGAACACGCGAACGCGACTGCTCGAGGGACTGTGGGGGGTATCCAACGGAGTGCAGGCATGCGCGCGGTGAGTTTGGGGTACGCGACCGGGCACACCGGCCTCGCCGGCGACAAGGGGTACAGGGATCCCAGGCGGAGGGCTTTGGAGAGGTTAAGGAAACATACAGCGAGCGTGGAGCTGGGGGGATGAGCGATACAATCACTGCGTCGTCTTCTGGATGAGACTCGTAGTAAGCGTTGTTGGACATGTCGACTCTTATCTATTTATCCGTTTTGTGAATTCTTTTCTGTTGCCAGCCCTCTCTCGTTAGCGCCGAGGTCAGCATTCCATTCCTTCGCACTACATATACGATGGCTATGCTGCCCGCTCTTTACCTCGAACCGAGCGGGTGAGTACATTCGTACGGCCGTTTGAATTTGTACCTAATTGACGCGTTCTAGGTTCCTACAGTTTACGCGCTCCGAGACTCTCTAAACCACCCAGACGTGCTGACCGGGCAGGCAACTCCATTTCCGTTTTGGACCCCCTCCGCACCTGGTATAAATACTGATCCGCGCGAGGACCCACTCCTTTTCCACCCCTGTTCCACCGAAGCCTTCATCATGTCCCCACAAATGACGCCTCCCCACCTACACTCGAGCGCCATGCCCCTCAACCATAGAGCATCACCCGAGCCGGACAGCAATGTCCCCGGCTCATCTTCAGACGCTCCTGCTGAGTCACCCCCGTCGGCGGGCATCACCTTGTCCATCGCGGAACTCAATGCTTTGCTTGTAAGAAGCATGCATACAAGCACCGAACACACATCCGTCCCAAAGGTCGCTTTCAGCACCTTGGACACTAGCAAAATCAAAGAAAAGCTAGATCGCCAGCTTAACAATTGGGTCACCTGGAGCGAGGAGGTTACTAACCTCATGCTCATGCACCATGCCGGCGCATATATCGACGGTACGCTTCCCTCGCCCGACCCCGCCACCGACGCCGAAGGGGCCGCCACCTGGTCCGCCAACAATCTGGCCGTCATCGCTGCTATCCGCGACTGTTGCTCGTCCGAGGAACTTTCTCCGTGGCGAACGGAACGCTCATCTCGTCTGGACCAATCTGCGCCAACGTCATGAGCACGTGAGTCCGGTCGTGCAAGCTCAACTCATCCAGAAACTTCTCGGTGTCCGTTATCGCCGTTCCGAACGGCTCGCCACCACCAGCATGGCGATCGCTGAGGATGTCCGTCGTATCTTTTCCATGGGTATCCCCACCAAGGACACATTCACGCTCATTATCATGATGATCGCTCTGTCCGAGAACTTTCCGTCTGTCCGCGATCACATTGCCAGCTGCATCACACAAAGCAACACCACTTCTCCATACACGTCTCAGATGGCCTGTGCGCGCCTGGACATCGAGCAACAACTGATGGACGCGGCGAAGGACGCCAGGCGTACGAAAGCCTCCTTCCAGAAGCCGGCGCCCATCGTCGCCTCAGGCCGTCCCATTACTGCCAACAAGGTCCGCTACGACGCGCGCGGCCGGGCGTTCTTCGTTGACCCTGCGACGAATCGGGCCTTTCTCCTCTAGGACTCGCCGGACACAACGACCTTCTCGTTCAACACCGCATCAATTAATTTGCAGCTCACTTTCTAAGCAGTGTGTATCACGGTTTAAGTAATACTGCGTTCTCTAAATAAGCATGTTCCACGATAGTAGTCTCTTCAAAATGAGTTCATGTTTAGGGTCAGACTGGTTATGGGTTTAATCGACTTGTTTCTTCTACCTGTACATGACTTCATACCAAATTCCCGTTCATACGCAGTAGTGACAAAAACAGATTGCTTGAATCAAGCCCACTCGTATTTCTTATGAGCCTCAGGGTATCGAGTCCCACTCACATCCGCCTTCTCAATCAGCTCATTGATCTGTTGCAGCTCGTCCTCGGTGAGGACGACATCGCCACCTCCGCAATTTTCAAGGGTACGTTTGGCGCGGCTGTCGTAATGCTGTCAGGAGAGAAAGGATTGCACATTGACGAGAACTTACGATGAACCGGGAAGAGGGATGACATGCTGTCCAAGAGAACCCACCCAGGCTATACAGAGTTGGGCGGAAGACACGTTCTTCTTGTTCGCTATTTCTGACAACGCGTCGACAATGGCAAAGTTATGTTTGAGGTTCTGTGCGAGATGATGAACACGGCAGATGTACGCGCAAAAAGTGAAGTGAAACTATACTTCTTCTTGAAAGCGAGGCATGTGACGGCGGAAATCGCCCGCTGTATGATACTTAGTGTTAAGCTCGTTACCTACAAGAACTACTTGGGAACCCCATACCGGGAAGGTCTTCGGGTCTCTTTATCTGTCCCGTGAAGAAACCTCTTCCAAGTGGCCTGATAACACAGCGTTGAGAATTGACAGTGAGCACAGTCATCAAGAAGGAATTTACGAGTAAGCGGCAACTGATATTCCAAGCTCTTTCGCCACGGAAATAACTGGAGCAGCGCAGTCAGATCATATCCAAGAATGAGAAGAGTCAAGCTGACCTTCACGTGTTTCATCCTCGTATGAAAACGGGCTGACCTCTATTTCGACGATGCTAATAGGGTGAACCTAAGAAAAAGCTGGAAGTGATTATGCAAGACTCGTGCTCTCGTGATTACACAAACCTCGTTGCCACGACGGAGTGTCTTTGCACTACATTCAGACATGCCAATATGGTCCAGCTTGCCTTGTTCCTTCAACTTGGCCAGCGCAGCGATGGATACTTCCACGGGTACTTTGGGATCGACGCGAGCACACTGGAACAAGTCAAGACGCTTTGTCCCTCTGAATATCTCATTGATCAGGTTGACCTCTCGAGCAAGGTTCTCAGGCCTGAAAAGGTGTTTAGTATTGGCGTTCACAATGGACACATGCATATACTTACGAGCAATCAGGCTCCAATGTGCCGGATTTATTTCCGCCCTGCGAGCGATGCTCTCAGCCACCACGAATTTTTTTTGCGACATGATGAATGCTCACTTTAATCGAAAGGAAAGCCCTGTCGGAATACTCTGGATACTTTTCAAAGAACCTGGCAATCAACTCGAGATTGGTAGTAGACCCATTGTGCCCGTAGAACACCCCTATATAAATGATGTCGGGAACGAAGCGAATGAAAGCTGGCGGCTGACGCTCACCTCCGTTGAGGAACATCTTAGCGTTAGGGGACAAAGCATCGATACCGGCCTTGATTGCTTCAAAACACTGTTCATCGGGTTCGGGAACTTCCTTCCATCTAAACCGGCCCTCGTTGAACAGGTGAGAGATGAAGTGTGTCAGCGGTTACGCACGTCATCGACATCAACCCATGCTAAGATAGAGGACTCCGAGTCAGATCAAGCTGAGGCTGAACTCGTAGATTGTAACTCACAGCAACTTTGCCAACGACAACATTAGACGCTGTTCCTCCGAGGTTGATCGTAGTGTGAGTCATGGTAGACGTGTGCTTGTTGAGCGTTGCTACCAGGTTTGTCCTTGTGGCGTGACTTCGATAGGATAGGTCGATCCGAGATCCCATGGTACTACCCGTAGTATTTATGTATCTTCCGAGTCGCATCAGTTAGTAAGGTATGGCGTAATCATGCTGATGACGAAGTACTTCCACGAAGACGATGACGCAGATTGTATTAGTAATGCAAGTAGATCATTGTGTAAAGCCAATTACATAATATGGACTAGATAACCTCTTTCCATTATATCTGTTCAACGATCCGATGCAGTTAGGAAGACTGATGGCCTCTCGCCTGTTGCACCAGATGTAATCAATATTGTCATCCGAGATGAAGAATTTTGGCCCGGGAGTTGAGCAGCTTATCAAGACTATGAAACCTATTGTCACACAATTGGTGAATGTGAAACCCGTGAAGCATCATTAGCATCGTGTATGCTTGAGCTCATCAATCTGACTCGGATATGCTGGGAAGATGCCCCAGCTCGCTCTTGATCCCTCCGACAATACCTCCTTCTGGATGCATGTGAAGCAGGTCTTCAATCGTCGTTTTCATGATCGCACTTTTTCTGGTCGAAGACTTTGATTCCATTGAGCGCGAGAAAGCCAACTTGAATGCACTGCCAGGAAACACGAGAGCCATTCCATCTTTGACCCCCAGATCGAACTTGATGGAGGTGCTCGAACGCGAGGTATTTGACTGGTCCGAGCTGGAGGCAGTTGATAAGTATTAAGGGCACACAAATGACCGGCTTTGTTGTGCGGGCCGCTGCCAGCTTGTCCTGGACAAGGTCTCAGACGGGCAGTGCGATGTCAATACTCTTTTGGCCCATAGGGGTTTCATCCTGGTGTTTTCGATTATTCATTTTTGCCACGTAGTGGCATGGGAAATTGTCTAAATAGTTTTTCCAAGATCATTTTGCCGTTTTGCCAGCAGACTTAGCTTCAAAACAATTCTGCCCACATTTCAATGACGATTCCGCGCGGCAGCCCTGAGGCCTGAGCGCTTGAGCCTCATGGAGAGATCGTGGAATCAAATGATCACCATAATTACGTCAACATTCAAAATTACGTCACAGGGGAACAAAGGCTTGCGCAAGCACATGCCAGAGGCTTGATGGAATGCGATGACAAAAAAACTCGCTTGACAGCCCCATGAGCTGGGGTTCAAAAATCTTTACCGCCAGAAGATAAAAGGCGACACAAATCTTACCTTACGTACATCACAGTGATTACAGTGAAATGGCTCCCATCGGCATTCTATGGGGCGCCACTCGCCAACGACAATCCAAAGTCGTACGTTCATAACTGTTCGGAATAGACTAGCGGCCGACTTATCGGCATCGTCTCTGCCATAGATCCTTAGCGTCGCAGCGGTTAACGGGCTTGAACTCGAACAACCTCTATGGTCGTACCCGGTCAAGCCTACGGAGTTCATGGACAAGTTTCCGTTTGGGAAAATCCCTACGTTCGAGGGTCCGGACGGATTCAAATTAATTGAAGGTACCACCATTGCCCGTTATTGTGAGTAGCCTGGCGTACTCTTCGCCGACACCAAGGACGTCTGACTCAACCATTTCAGTGTGTGGTATAGGGAATAAGGTTAATCTACTGGGCTCCAATGCTCACGAAGTCGCGATCGTCGATCAATGGGTGCACTTTGCCGAACACGAGATAGGTGTCCCAGCCCAGATCATGTTGGGTATCGTCTACGGTACCTATGGGCCTTTCAGCCTCGAGGTAAAGATCAGAGTGATAAGTGATGTTGACTTGATGTCTGAAGCACTCGCTGCAGACCATCGATATAACTGCTGAGCGTCTCGCTCGCGCCCTCGGTTATCTGGAGACGCATCTTGCGGCGCAGCCCTCTGGTTACGTGGCCTTGAATACTCTGACCCTCGCCGACTTCGTTTTGGTCAGCACAATTTTAGCTGCTGCCACGGTCGCGCTTGGGTCCGCCGAACGCGCCAAGTACCCGTACATCTTTGCTCATTATGACAAAGTGACTGGAGATGAGAGTTTGGCACACTATTGGGGAACAAAGGAATTTGTGGATGTCCGAATCACTGAACCAAAGACATACATAATCTAAGGAACTTGTAGTAGTCCAAGAACGATATAGTGCGGAGTCGACGGGACGCATATTGTTGAGGATTGGCTATGAACGTCGCAGATCTACTGTTAGTGGGAGTAAAGAATCAAATATTATAGCGGTTTGCAAGACGATACGGAGGCTCACCACGGTGCCCACGGGGTCCTCTCCGGCTGTCTCCGAGAGTCGAGGTCGGAGCGTTGCGAGCGGAGTTTTAATGAGCTGAACGAAAAACGCGTTCTGAGAAAGGCTGCTGAAGCGCAATTTGAAACCCAGCTGACACGACAACTGTCTCCAGCACGTCTGGGGACGAAACTATTTCCGCGGTACCATCGTGACGACCGTTGATCCGGTTCACACGGATGATTCAGATGTGACCAAGACAAGCCAGACGAACAAGTTTTCGATGATTACGTCGACACGATCAACAAAGATTTGCCCATGAGGGAAACAAAGGCTTGCGCAAGCTACGGCACGCGATGACAAACCTCGTTCAATGCTGACTGTGCTCCACCAGCTGGGGTTTTAAATCATTACCGGCAGACAGATAAAAGACGATACATACAAATCTCACTGACTTACACAACGAAATGGTTCCTATCGGCACTCTATGGGGCGACGCTCGCCAACGACAATCCAAAGTCGTACGTTCATAACTGTTTGGAGCAGACTAGCGGCCGACTTATCGTCATCTCTGTGATAGATCCTCACCGTCGCAGCGGTGAACGGGTTTGAACTCGAACAACCTCGATGGTCGTTCACGAACAAGCCTGCGAATTTCACGGCCAAGTTTACGTACGGCAAAATCCCTACGTTCGAGGGTGTGGACGGATTCAAATTAACCGAAGGTACCACCATTGCCCGTTATTGTGAGTAGCCTGGCGATCTTCGTCGACATCAAGGACATCCGACTAAATCATTCCAGTGAGCAGTATTGGGGACAAGGATCTATTGGGCTCAAATGCTCATGATGTCGCGATCGTCGATCAATGGATGCACTTTGCTGAACACGAGATAAGCGCCCCAACCCAGAACATCTCGGGTATCGTCTATGGTTACTATGGGACCTTCAACCTCGAGGTAAGGATCAGAGTGATCAGTACTTGATGTCGATTTGATGTCTAAAGCACTCGCCGCAGTTCATTGATAAAAATTCTGAACGCCTTGCTCGCGGCCTCAGTTATCTGGAGTCGCATCTTGCGGCGCAGCCCTCTGGTTACGTGGCGTTGAACACTCTGACCCTCGCCGACTTCGTTTTGGTTGGCACAATTTACGCTGCTGCCACGGTCGCGCTTGGGTCCGCCGAACGCGCCAAGTACCCGCACGTCTTTGCTCATTATGACAAAGTGACTGGAGATGAGCGTGTGGCACACTATTGGGGAACAAAAGAATTTGTGGATGTCCGAGTCACTGAACCAAAGACATACTCAGTTTAAGGACCATGATGGTTAGTGCGGAGTCGACGGGACGCATATCATCGCAGTCTGCGGAGCAAAGAATCATGTGCATGATTGATGATCATTGACTCTGCAGACAGGGCTCCGGTCCAGGCCAGGGAAGGCAATGTAGTGTGCAATTATTCCAAGCCGATTGAGAAGGGAGGTACTGTGGCGCAGCACCAGTCGAAACGGCATCATCGACAGTCACGTTTGTGGCCCTGAGAGCAGCGAGAGCAAGCCTGACGACGAGAATGAAGTAGACAAGGGTGTGTCCAGGCATTGGTCTGGTGGGTATCATGAGTGAACAAATGGGAAAGAGTATGGATTTTTCAGACCCATGATCATGATACTATCATACGTGCACTGCCGTGCAATTGTTGATTTGCCAAAGGCTGTAACTTACCGAAGAGAAGCGGCGTCTCCTGCCAGTGCACATGGTGGATCTAACATTCAGTGATCACCGGTAAATATGATGTTACTGTAGATGCCGAGTCCAGTGATCCCGCGATCATTTGCCTCTCAAGGAAAGACCGTTTAATCATTCTCTCAGGCGCCACCGAACTACGAGGCAAGGATCGTCGTGGGGTCCAGTGTGGATTTTTCTGGCCTGTAGACATACTAGAATAATTGATGTAGAGTCTCTGCCAGACTCAGCTGGATAATGCAAGATGATAAACCAGGAAATGTGTTCCCTAGCCCAAAGCAACGCCTCGTCGGTACCAATGGAAGTGTCTTACTACGTCACAGTTCGTACTATCCCACTACCATGTTTACAAAAACGCCGGAAACACGGCCCCTCTGTAGCAGTTGGATGAGGCAAGTAAAGGAAACGAGCGACGCTACAATGCTATTAGTAACGAAAGTTGTTTCGAATCTTTCGATCGAGTCATTTTCATTTTCAGCAGTTCGCGTGATAGGTGGCTCCGAAGGTGTGCGTTATGAGAGAATCGTACGATACAACATACCACCCTTGGCAGCACTTTTTGAGAGGTCCTCGTATCTAGACCCATTTCGCCCTACATCTATAACAACGGAGATGGGTCTCTAAGACCGCTATTGCTCCCGAAAGTGCTTCCTGCAGTGCAACATACTATTCGGGAGGCTACAGACAGTAGATCAACCTGTATAGTATTCAGGAGGTGGCTGTGAGGGAAATGCATCTTGGTCCCAGTTGTGCAGATCGCGGAGACGGGCTACCTCGTTCCTGAGAAGCTCGACCTGTTCGACCAGATCAGGACCACTACTAGATGTGACAGGTGCGGTGGTGGCAGGTAGAACAGGCAGTTGTAGGTTTGCAGATAACGGCGTCTCCGTTTTAGTTATTGAAGCAGGCTGAATGCAAGATCGGATCCATTCAGGTGAGTCAACATAATGGCAATTCGACATGCTCACCTCGTAGTGCGCAACAAACGGTTCCAATCGAGTCCCTGGTCGTGCTGAAGACTGACCTCCGTGTTTCTTCTTTCTCTGATAACACATCAGAGTCGCAGATGCCATCACAAGGAAGGAGACCCCTCCCACCACACCACCTATAATAGCATTGGTAGGTGATCGTGTAGTTTCTCCGTGAATGGCTGCAAAAGTTTGTGATGGTAGTGTGACAGAAGTTGCTGTGGTTGTTGTGGTTGCTGTGGTACTAGATGTTGACTTTGAGTCATCCGTAATCGTGCTACCG
Organism: Leccinum sublutescens; assembly: GCA_038091555.1. Classification (NCBI taxonomy): domain Eukaryota; kingdom Fungi; phylum Basidiomycota; class Agaricomycetes; order Boletales; family Boletaceae; genus Leccinum; species Leccinum sublutescens. The sequence continues at coordinate 9,674 of JBBPOR010000226.1, read as the reverse complement.
AAACCGTGAGACGGCCACCTATCACAGAACGAGAGCATGATAGACCCACGTGTAAATCAGGTAGTCGAACAACATCCACACCGCCGATCCCGTCGAAGCATTTGGCTGTATCGTCATTGTATGCTCTCCGAAAGCTACGGAGTCGTTGGCATAGACTGGTACGTTGTACTGGTAACCGGTACTTTGTGATGAGGGTTGTATATATTGGCCGGCCTCTTGGTCGTCCAGAATGAAAATCAACTGAGTGGACGGATTCGTGGGACTGTTTACTAGAATAAAATATATGTACAGAGCACTCCCTATTTCGACTCTCACGTGAATAAGGTTTACGATTGAACAGGGAGGAACTTGCCTGTAAAAGTGAAGTTCATCGCTGGGCACCCAAAGACCCCAGTAAAAGAACAGAAACTGATGCTGGAATGAAATGTGTGGTTGTACACTTTAGATAGGTCCATTTCAACCGAGCATTGAGTGCAATTATTTTCATTCCAATCCGATTGAGAAGGGAGGTATTCGACGCCAGTCAAAACGGCATCATCGATAGTCACGTTTGTGAAAGCAGCGAGAACAAGTCTGACGAGAATGAAGTAGACAAGGGCTTGTCCAGGGATTGGTCTAGTGGGTATCATCAGGGAACAAATGGGAAAGAGTGTGAATTCTTCAGGCCATAATCATGACATCGTACGTGTGCAATTGTTGGTTTGGCAAAGGCTGTTAACGACGAGAAGTGTCTCCTGTGCACATGGCGGATCTTACATCTAGATCAGTGATCATCGGTCAATATGTAGATGTCGAGTCCAGTGGTCGTTTGCCTCCCAAGGAAAGACCGTTTGATCGTTCTCTCACCACCAAACCAGATCATCATGAGGCAAGATCGTCGTGGGGTGGATTGTTCTGGCACGTACAATGGTTGGTGGAGAGTCTCTGCCAGCTTAGTTGGACGATCCAGGATGATAGACCAGGAAATAGGTTCTCTAACCCACCTGAAACAGCGCCTCGTCAGTATCAATGGAGACCTAAAACGCCGGTGTGTTCAAGTTATCCCACAGGTTCGTATCCCACCACAATTTTCGCAAAACCGCCGGAAACGCGGTGCCTCTCTAGCAATGCTTTTGGGGTTGATGCGATCCATACAGGTGGCGCGGTTGCCTTCAGAGAGCCTCAGGCTCATGACGATTTTAAAAAAGCGGATGCAGTCGACTCCCTCCTAACGCATACCTGTCGGGACTGCTCAAAAGGTATGAGCTATAAGGGAGTGTGGGTTATTGGAGAGACCATACATACATATAGGGCGTCAAAAGGCAGTTCGAGAATCTAAAAACCTATGGCTTAATAGTAATGAGGGAGTCAACTGTATGGCAGATTTCCTTGATTCCAGGGTAAGACTGTTTCGTAGAACGGATTTTGAATTTGAACGAGAATTACTTCAAGTTCAGTGGTAGTAGAACCCTTGAAACAACTTTCATTCGCGAGGCCCTTTGATGGGAGTCTCAGTCTAGGTTTACCATGTGACCGGAACCTTTGAGCGGGTACCGGAAGGCGTGGGTAGATTGTAGAAGAGTGCTCGATCGTTCCGAGTCTTTGCCGATAATTACGTCGACACGATTGCCATTCTGGGCTAGCCGAGCCGCGAGGCGCGCCCAGAATTAAATGAGTCCGTGAACGAACAAGCCTCACCGCAAGCCCTGCAGCGCGTGATGTGCAGGGACAACAAAGATTTGCCCAAGAGGGAACCGAAGGCTTGCGCAAGCCACGGCATGCGATGACAAACCTCGTTCAATGCTGACTGTGCTCCACCAGCTGGGGTTTTAAATCATTACCGGCAGACAAATCTATAAAAGACGATACATACAAATCTCACTGACTTACACAACGAAATGGTTCCTATCGGCACTCTGTGGGGCGACGCTCGCCAACGACAATCCAAAGTCGTACGTTCATAACTGTTCGGAGCAGACTAGCGGCCGACTTATCGTCATCTCTGTGATAGATCCTCACCGTCGCAGCGGTGAACGGGTTTGAACTCAAACAACCTCAATGGTCGTTCACGAACAAGCCTGCGGAATTCACGGCCAAGTTTACGTACGGCAAAATCCCTACGTTCGAGGGTGTGGACGGATTCAAATTAATCGAAGGCTCCACCATTGCCCGTTATTGTGAGTAGCCTGGCGATCTTTTCGTCGACATCAAGGACATCCGACTCAATCATTCCAGTGTGCAGTATCGGGGACAAGGATCTATTGGGCTCCAATGCTCACGATGTCGCGATCGTCGATCAATGGATGCACTTTGCTGAACACGAGATAAGCGCCCCAATCGGGAACATCTCAGGTCTTGTCTATGGTTACGCTGGGACCTTCAACCTCGAGGTAAGGATCAGAGCGATCAGTACTTGATGTCGATTTGATGTCTAAAGCACTCGCCGCAGGTCGTTGATAAAAACTGTGAGCGCCTCGCTCGCGGCCTTAGTTATCTGGAGTCGCATCTTGCGGCGCAGCCCTCTGGTTACGTGGCGTTGAACACTCTGACCCTCGCCGACTTCGTTTTGGTTGGTGCAATCTACTCTGCTGCCATGCTTGCGCTTGGGTCCGCCGAACGCGCCAAGTACCCGCACATCTTTGCTCATTATGACAAAGTGACTGGAGATGAGCGTGTGGCACACTATTGGGGAACAAAGGAATTCGTGGATGTCCGAGTCACTGCACCAAAGTCATACTCAGCCTAAGGAACATCATGTAGTAGTCACAAGAACGATAGTTAGTGCGGAGTCGACGGGACGCATATCGTCGCAGTCTGCGGAGCAAAGAATCATGATCACTGACTCTGCAGACATTCTTATTACGGTACTGTACTTTGCGCAGCAAGTCCCAGTTTGGCGTTCTCGCTGTTAATGAACTTCTGTAACGATGCACCACTATCAGAGAAGCCGCAGAGACGTACTTCTCGGTCGACACAACGGAACCTCTGTTTTGGGAATCTGCCTGTAACCACGATGGCCCCATTAGAGGGTCGTGACAAATCGTTCCGACAGATCTGCTTGCTTGTCAAGCTTTTAAAAAAATGCGATTTGTCTTCAGGAGGAAAGCGAAGGCCGAGATTACCTAAGACCTTGTCGCGTGTCACGCAGCGCGTGACGAAACGCGTGACGCGTGTTCACGATTCTATTAGGACCAAACATGAGCAAGCAACGCACACTTGTGAACAGGAGACTAGAATTCACTTTGCTCCACTACCATCTCCCTGACAGAATCTTACTTCCTTAAGGTGTCACTCTGATTAGAGTCTACTCTGAGCCATGTCGAGCCTCAACAAGCTTGCTATCAGGGGGATACGCTCCTTTGACGATAAACAAGTCTCCGTTATCGAGTTCTTCTCGCCCGTCACCGTCATCGTAGGGCACAACGGAAGCGGTAAGACGACCATCATCGAGTGTCTCAAGTATGCCACCACAGGCGACCAGCCACCCAATACTCGCGGTGGCGCCTTCGTGCACGACCCCAAGATGGCGAACGAGAAAGAGGTCAAGGCACAGGTGAAGCTGCGGTTTCACGCCGCGAACGGACAACGAATGCTCGTAGTGAGGAATTTGTCGGTGACAGCAAAGAAGACGGGGTTGACCATGAAGACGTTGGAGAGCATCCTCGGCTTGGCGGACAGCAACGTCGACAAGGGTGGCAAGGTCAGTCGATTAGCCTAACGTGATGGTATCCGCGTGCTGAGCCAAGGTTATTCAGAGGGGTGTCATTTCGACCAAGTGCGCCGAAATGGACGCCGAGATTCCCCATTTGCTTGGCGTGTCCAAGTCGGTGCTTGAGAACGTCATCTTTTGCCATCAAGAAGAGTCGTATTGGCCGCTAGCCGAACCCGCTGCATTGAAGAAGAAATTCGACGACATCTTCGAGGCAACGAGGCGCGTACCTAATTATGCTTTTCGAGCCTCCGTCTCATATATATTGCATGATCAGATACACTAAAGCACTTGACTCCATCAAGGCGCTACGCAAAGATCGTGTCGCAGATCTCAAGGCAGACAAAGAACGTCTCGAGTCCCTTTCAAAGGAAAAGGCTCACGCAGATAAACTCCGCGCGCGTACAGTCGAGCTCAACAATTCCATCACTTCCAAACAGCTTCAATACGAGGAGTGCAAGGGGCAATATGAAGAACTCGTCAAGAACAATGCCCGTTTCTACGAGTCTGCTACCAAGTTCCGCGAACTCTACGTAAAGGTAGAGAACTTGCAACAAAAGAAGGAACACTATCAGCAAGAGCTCTCGGAAGCTCGAGAAACCGTTGAAGAGATTGAAGGTATGAATGCTGCAATGCTGCAGTTGGATAACGACTGAGTATCGCTTTGGATAGGCTCCGACGAGGAACTGCAATCGCGGTTGCGGAACTTTGACGAGAACATTGTCAAGCAGAAGCAAAGTCGAAGAAGACATGAGTTGAATCGACAAGATCTCGAAGACGAGTTAACCAAAGCTCGTCGTACACACGTTGAGCTTGTAAACGAGCACGGGGAGTTGGCTGCGGAGGCCAAGGCATGCACCCGACTGTCGCGCAGTGAAATATTCATTAACAATCACATTACAGGCACATGAGCGTCGCTTGACTGAGCGCGAAGAGCTCATTCGAGATATCAGCGCCAAGTATAACATCAAGGGATATAACCACTCACCTCTTGAGCGCGAAAAAGTCAACGAGTTCATCTACCGACTAGACGAGCTTCAGCGTAAGCAACGCCTCGAGTATGAGAAACTTCAAAACGAGATCCGCGTTAAGAACGACGAGTTCAATCGCAACTCGAGGCACCTTCACACGGAGCTGGAAAGTTTGAAGATTCAACGGAGTAATGCTCGGGAGCAGATTGTCAGTTCCGTCGTTGGTCTACAGTCTGCGGTTGCTGAATATGCTTTACGGTAGAAAGAGAAGCAGGACGCGATATCGAAGGCGGAGTTGGCTATCGAGACGATGGAAGGATTGGCTTCGGGGCTACGGACGCTGTCTGCGGATATCGAAGAGAAGAAACTGCGACTCGATAAGATCAAAAAGGACATCAAGGAAGCCAATTTCGAGGAGCGTCTGAACGAGCGGGCCTCCAAGGCGAGAGTGATGGATGATAAACGAGACAGTCTGAATGCGGAGCTCAGGGGACTGTCAATGCAAGCGGATGCAAGGGCAAGGCTGGACTTGAAGCGGTCGGAAGTGAAGAGCAGGACGCTCGAGATCCAGAACACGTGCGGCGTCTTTCCGGCGGGTTTTGGGATTGGGATGCTGATGATGAATTCTCTTGTAGGCTTGAGACGAGTAATATCAAGTTCAGGAAGCTCGTCAACAAGGATGCACGCGCGGAGACCATGGAGCGCGAGACCGAGCGCATTTCAAGGTCTACTGGCAACTTATTTCGTATGACGACGTCGTCGCTCATCATTAGTGGTGTAGGGCAAAAGAGCTCGAGCTTGCAGAAGCAGAGAGTGAATCAGCAATGGCCAACAAGACGTTGCAGACAGCCGAGACGACCCTCTCCCAGGCGAAATCGCAACTCAAGACCAAACGAGACGACCTGAAACGTATGTCCTACACCTTTCCTTTCTGTCGTATCTCCCTCGCTGATACAATATCCGTCGGGGAGAGCTCGAGAAGATGCTGAAGGGAAGTACTCGGGGAGGTGTTCCCCTGGATGATGCCCTCGAAGAGGCGCGGCGAGAGATAGCAGACCTCACCAGGTATGCATCGCGCAAACATCTGTTACTTTCTCGATTGACTGACATTCGTTGAATAGCGAAACGAGCGGTAAGGCTGGCATGGTAGAGGTATACGAGACGTTCCTCAAAGTCGGCAAGGCAAAGAAGACTTGTCAAGCCTGCAACCGGCACATGGACGACAAGGAACTCACCGTGTTTGAGAAATACGTAAGATGTTTCGTTTGAATTGTTCATTGAAAATGGAAGCTGACCCACTTTTTACACGTATGTAGCTCAAGGAGCAAATCAGAAGGAACTCTGCTGATGTTGTAGCGGACGCGGAAAGCCAACTCAAGTTGTGGCAAACGGAGTTGTCCCGGCTCGAGAAAATCATGCCGCACCAGGCGTCGCGAGACCGGGTAAGGGACGGAGAGATTCCGGCGCTGGAAAAACAGATCAAGACTGCAGAATCCGAGATCCCCTCTGCCAGCGAGCAATCCGAACAGGTACGCGACGCATGGTTTTGGTTCCGGGTGATTATTTCGATAACTCAATGACTGCAACCTATATTTACTAGGCCGCACAAAAGGTCACTGACATCAAGAAGGACGTCCGAGATATCACCACGTTGAAACAACACGCCTCGGCGATCACCAAGAACCAGTCTGAAATTGAGCGCCTTAATTCCGAGATTGCAAATTTGGAAGAGGAACTAAATTCGACTGGCAGTACGAAGTCGGGCGACAAAGTCCAGGCCGAGCTAGATGCCCTCTCAAGTGAGATGTAAGTGCCATTCCGCATCTATAGAACTTGATGTTGATCGGCCTATTAGCCGGGCGAACGATCGGGAGAGACAGACAATTATGGCCGAGCGGGACCGTCAAAATTCGGCACTCCGGACCTACGAAGGGGACCTACATGCCATGGAGAAAAAAGAGAATACGTTGTCCAATCAAATTCGAGACAAGAATACCACGGAGCAACGGATCGTTGTCATGACGAACGAGATCAGTGCACTCAACGTAAAACTGAAGGTCTGGGGATTACGGTATGGTTTGAATGGTGGTCATGTGCTGAACAATCGCTAGGAACTGGACGGGAAGCTTGCAGGGGCGCAAGCGCCGATCGAACGCCTGGAGCTGGAGCATCAGCAGGTGCAGGCGGAACTGAATGTGAGAACGGCGGAGGCGCAAAGGTCCACGCAGGAGATGAACATGAGCGTCGATAAGCTGGAAAATACCAACAAGGTCGTCGATCGGTGAGGCGCATGCTTATTCCTATGCTTATAGGGACTGATGTTGGTGCTGGACAGCTATGTTCGGGAAAAACGGGCAAAGTTGTTGGCGGAGTGCACTGAAAAGATCGAGCACTACGAAGGGGAGATAACGGAACTCGGAATCAAAATCGAGAACGTGCGTGAGACGGTTGCCAAGATCGACCGGGAGATTAACGAGGGTGGGAGTCTGATATCGCGGCTGCGGGACAATATTCGGATGAGGAGGCTTGTGAAGGACATCGAGGCTACGCAAGCAGAGATTGACTCGTACGACATGGAAGGGGCTGCGAAGGCGAAGCGGACCTTTGAGGACCGGTATCAGGTGGAGAAGCAACGGGAGACGGAGATGCAAAGCAAGGTGGGTTTGCTGCGCCCATGTGGCGTTGATATGACGCGCTGAAATTTTACAGTATGCGCATATTGGGGGTGAGATAAGCTCCCATAACGAAACGCTGAAGCAGGTGGAAAGGGACCTGCGTGAATACAAGGAGATTAACAAGCGGTACACGGATCAACTGGTGAAAGTCAAGGTAAGGTTAGACGATGGCGATCTCTGCCAAGGGTGCTGAGCAAGGATATGCGCAGATGTCAGAAATGGCAAATGATGATCTGGAGAAGTACGCGAAGGCGCTGGACAAGTGAGTCGGACCGGAGTGCCTAAGATCCGGTGATGGGGTTCTGACGTGTAATAGCGCGATCATGAAGTACCATGGTCTGAAGATGGAGGAAGTAAACGATACGATGCGGCATTTATGGAACAAGACGTATCAGGGAACAGGTAAGGCAAGAGGAGCGAAGTTCCGATGAGAGCGCTAATTGAACGGGCAGACATTGATGGGATTAAGATACGGTCCGATGTGGAAGGAGGAGCATCGAAACGGTCGTATAATTACAGGGTGAGCTTCTATTGGAGACGACGTGTTGTGAAGCAGTTACTGAGAGTCGGAGCAGGTCGTTATGACGAAGGACCAGGTAGAGATGGACATGAGAGGACGGTGTTCGGCGGGGCAAAAGATGCTGGCTTCGATTATCATCCGGCTTGCGCTGTCCGACTCATTCGGGCAGAACTGCGGGATATTGGCGCTGGACGAGCCGACGAATGCGCTGGATATGGAGAATATTGATGCGTTGGCGGAGAGTCTTGTCGAGTAAGTGCGATCACCGGTTCGGAGTGTTTGGGTTGCTGAAGTGACATGTGCACAGCATCATCAACGAGCGCAAGAACCGATCCAACTTTCAGCTGATCATTATCACGCACGACGAAACCTTTTTGCGCAAGCTTGGACAGAGCGAGGTAATGGAGTACTATTGGTGGGTGAGCCAGTCAAGATATTGAACATACTGTGTTAACGAGTCGACTTACTAGGCGTGTGTCACGCGATTCGCGACAAAAGTCGGTGATCGAGCGGCAGAGATTTCGGTAGAGTGAATTTACTTTTTTGGAATATGGATTAGCTTTCATCCCATCGGCATGCCGGCAACGAGATGAGTTACATGTGGCCGAGGTGACGTGAACGTGACCAGTAAGAGAAGAAGCGCGTGCGTTGTGATCTCGACACCCGTACTAAGACTGAGCGCATTTACGGCACTTTCACCAATGAAAGTTCCTTTATCTACCCTCCCCTCTCTTCTTCTCCTCCTCCTCCTCCCCCCCTTCCGATGGCACAACCTCCCCCCTCTAGCTTGTCCATAACAAGTCTCCTCTCATTCCCGGTCAGTATCTCTTTCTTTCACCGCCGTAGCCCCGTACGACCCTCATCCAACAGTCTCGTCTCTGCAATCCCCCCGCTGCGGTTGGCAGGGTCCGTTCATGTGCTGTCACTCCCGTCCTCGATGTCCGCCTAGACGACGTCCTCGCCCGTCGCCACCTTCCCCCCATCGGCCTCAAGGACTTTGAAGAGTATCTTCTCTACGTCGAGCATGCACCAGAGAACCTCTATTTCATCCTCTGGCTCAAGGACTACACCGCCCGCTACCAAGCCTGGGTCCAGCGCGAAAAGTCCTCCCTTCTCGTCCCGCCAGACAACAAGTCCCCCAAGACGCACCGCCAAAAGTTCTTAGCTCCACCGACCCCCGATCTCACCCTCGCCATGTTTTATCTCCGCGCAAAGCAGACTTTCCTTACCCCAAACGGCCAGTACGAGCTCAACATTCCCTCCGACGTCCTCGCTCCCTTTCACTCCACCCCGCATACCCAGGCCCTCCATAGCAACCCCCAAGACCACGCCAGGCCGTCCCTGTGGCACTCACAGAGCGTTCATCCCGACCCCGCCGTCTTCACAGAAGTAGCCATCGAGGCACGATATATGCTCAACGAATCCCTCAAACGTTTCGTGCGCGCCGCATACACCAACGTCGGCTCTCGAAGAGCGATATGCGGCATCGTCGCCGGATGCGTTCTCACTCTCTTTGCTGGGTTTCTTCCTCTGCTCTTGACCACTGGGCGCTGGAACATCGGTTCTCACGGTCGTTTGATTCGTCTCGCCGCCTTTCCTGGCCTCTGGTTCGGTCTGACTGTTCTGGTCGCCAGTCTCCAGGGGGTATGTATCACACTCGTCCTCGCGCGGATAGAAAGTCACCTTTTTTTTCAGATTTGCCTCATGGTGTACATCTTTGGCGACCTTCGCCAGCTGCGCAAGTTTGAACTCGCTCGCCCGACGATATCGCGACCAACGCCTATACCAATATCCTCTTCGTCGCCTCACCCCCGCCGTCA